>JAAGEH010000273.1:1170200-1208736 GCA_011751065.1 Lasiurus cinereus | reverse complement strand
GGAGAAGGAGAAGGAGAAGGAGAAGGAGAAGGAGAAGGAGAAGGAGAGGAAGAGGAAGAGGAGGAGGAGGAGGAAGGGGGGGGAAATGGCAACAAAAGAGGGAAATCTTACATCCAGACAGATATGGTTTGGACCCAGTGAAGACTCAATCTTACCTATAAGGGGATCAATTGTCTATACTTCAACATGTACATGAACTAACACATTGTTGTTTTTTTGTGTGTTTTTTAAAATATATTTTTATTGATTTTTTACAGAGAGGAAGGGAGAGGGATAGAAAGTCAGAAACATCGATGAGAGAGAGACATCGATCTGCCGCCTCCTGCATGCCCCACCATGGAGATGTGCCCACAAGCAAGGTACATGCTCCCGACTGGAATCGAATCTGGGACCTTTCAGTCCGCAAGCCGACGCTCTATCCACTGAGCCAAACCGGTCTCGGCAACACATTGGGTTTTATGGAGTAAACAGTATTACCAGAAAATGTCTCCTACTGTAACTCACAAAGTATATAGATGTTCTCTCTGTCCAAAATAGAAGTGTGGAAAACCACCTAATGAATCTCAAGGATACAAATATATTAGTTATAATTAGTATTTTCTCTCATTGAGTTGAGGCATTTTCTTGCAAGAGAGCAGCAGCCTTAAAGGTAGGTAAATTTTTATTGGAAAAAAGAATTCCCAGTTTGGGAATTCCCTCTGAGTTACATAGGAGTCATTTAACTTGGCAAATAATGCAATTTATTTTTTAATATTTTTATTGATTTCAGAGAGGAAGGGAGAGGGAGAGAGATAGAAACATCAAGAATGAAAGAAAATCATTGATTGGCTGCCTCCTGCATGCCCCCATTGGGGACTGAGCCCACAACCCAAGCATGTGCCCTTGACCACAGGCCAAGGCTCTATCTACTGAGCCAAACCAGCTATGGCTAATGCAATTCTTTTTTTAACATAAGGCTTATTTTGCAGCATTTGCATTGTTCTTGTCACCCCTAGTCCCTGATTGGTGGAATTTACGAATGGTACAATTATAAGTTAACTAGTGTCACTCCAATAAATTCAATTACTAAAAACATTCATCACCATACATTTTACAGATTTTTTTCCTTGTCATGAGAATTTTAAAGATCTACTCTCTTAGCTACTTTCAAATATACAATGCAGTATTATTAACTATTGTTCTCATGATGTACATTATAGCCGCATGACTTCCTTATTTTAAGATGGGAAGTTTGTACCTTTAGACTCACTTCACCTATTTTTCTTACCCTCAACCCCTGCCTCTGGCTTCCATTCAATCTGTTCTCTGTATATATGAGCAGGCCAGCACAGTCTATTCTGATAAGGATCTTGAAACTGGTCAAGTGATGGTCTCATGTGCGTCATCTTGGTCTTCAACATTCTCGTTCTATGGTTAAAGATCAGTAAATCTCCTGGAACTGGGATGACTAACATTGAGTTTGTAGCTTTTGAAGTTAGTTCCTAGGATTTTTATACAAATATGCTGTTTATCTACAAGCTACATATTACAGTCAACATTTACAGTAATAACATCTAAAGAATGGTGGGTGGGTTACAATTTCCAACTGTTAGAATTTGAGGTTAAACACGTTTTTTAGATGAGAAATGTGAAACCATGAGTTAACCCCTTTAAGTTAAAAAAAAGATTCCACATATAAGTGAGATCATACAGTTTTTGTCTTTCTCTGTGTGACTTATTTCAATTAGCATAATGTCCTCAAGATTCAATCATGTTGCAAATGGCAAGATTTTATTCTTTTTTTAAACTTTTTAAAATTTAATAAATCTTTATTGTTTAGATTATTACAATTGTTCCTCTTTCACCCACCCCCCATAGCTCCTCTTCACCCGGCTCCCACCCAATCCTCTGCCCTTACCTCCTCCCCATTGTCCTCATCCATAGGTGTATGATTTTTGTTCAGTCTCTCCCTGCACCCACCTCACATCCTCCCCCTGAGAATTGTCAGTCCACTCCCTTTCTATGCCCCTGATTCTATAATATTCACCAGTTAATTTTGTTCATCAGATTTTTTATTCACTTGATTTTTAGATTCACTTGTTGATAGATATGTATTTGTTGTTCATAATTTTTATCTTTACCTTTTTCTTCTTCTTCCTCTTCTAAAAGAGTACCTTTCAGCATTTCATATAATACTGGTTTGGTGGTGATGAACTCCTTGAGCTTTTTTTATCTGTGAAGCCCTTTATCTGACCTTCAATTCTGAATGATAGCTTTGCTGGGTAGAGTAATCTTGGTTATAGGTTTTTGCTATTCATCACTTAGAATATTTCTTGCCACTCCCATCTCGTCTGCATAGTTTCTATTGAGAAATCAGCTGACAATCATATGAGTGCTCCCTTGTACATAACTGTTTTTCTCTTGCTGCTTTTAATATTATCTCTTTGTCTTTTACTCTTGGCATTTTAATTATGATGTATCTTGGTGTGGTCCTCTTTAGATTACTTTTGTTTGGGGTTCTGTGCACTTCCTGGACTTGTAAGTCTATTTCTTTCACCAGGTGGGGGAAGTTTTCAGTCATTATTTCTTCAAGTAGCTTTTCAGTATCTTGCTCTCTCTCTTCTGGCACCCCCATAATTCTGATGTTGGTATGCTTGAAGTTGTTCTAGAGGCTCCTTACCCTATCTTC
Organism: Lasiurus cinereus; assembly: GCA_011751065.1. Taxonomy (NCBI): domain Eukaryota; kingdom Metazoa; phylum Chordata; class Mammalia; order Chiroptera; family Vespertilionidae; genus Lasiurus; species Lasiurus cinereus. Next base: position 1,206,068 of record JAAGEH010000273.1, on the reverse strand, counting down.
AAATTTTTGGATTCTTTTTTCTTTTCCAGTTGAGTGTTTTTTTCTTCTTTGTATTTCAAATCTTTGACTTGATTCTTGCATTCCTCTAGTCTGCTGTTAGGTCTCTGTATAATATTTTTTATTTCAGTCATTGTATGTTTAATTTCTAGTTGATCCTTTTTCATCCCCTTTTGGGTCTCGCTAAATTTATTGACCTTTTCTAAGAAATTCTTGAAAAACCTTATAACCATGGTTTTGAACTCTATATCCAGTTGTTTGTTTTCCTCCATTTCTTTCATTTGTGATCTGTTCCTTTGTCTACACATTTCTGCTGCTTCCCTGAGTTGGTAGAGTAGCTTCGTGTGCTAGGTGTCCTACATGGCCCAGTAGCTCTGCCTCCCAAGTTACTTGAGGTGGACACTCTTGGTGCACCCCTTTGTGGACTGTGTGTACAGCCTTGTTGTAGTTAAGTCTTGATTGTTGTTGGTATCACTAGGGGGAATTGACCTCCAGGCCAACTAACTGTGAAGATCAGCTGTGTCTATGCCAGGAGAACTTCTGTGGTGGAGTCAGCCTTATGCGATAAGACTTGCAAAATTATAAAAGCCTCTATGCTCAGCTTGGATTGGGCAGCGTCTCAGAGTTAAGCAGACAGCCTTGGCTTCCCATCAGCCCTTCCCTACAAGGCCTCTGGGTCTCAGTGTCCCTCAGTAATTGCTTCAGCCCTCTCTGAGCACACTCGCACACATGCCTCCAGATATCTGCCTTTCACGGCTCCCCCGAGTTTCCGTGTTCTCCAGGGACCCGTATGAGTCTGGGTCCCCAGGGTCTTGCCCAAAACTGGGGTTCAATGCAGCCGGAACTGGAGTTCAGCACAGTTGGGAGGTTCGGTCTTCCTCCCACTAGAGAAAGCCAGCGGCACAATCAACAGTCAGTCCTCTCTGCATGCACTCGCGTGTGCACCTCCAGACCTCTGCCTTTCGTGGCTCCCCTGAGTTTCTCCCTTTTCCCCACAGTTCAGACCCCCATATGAGTCTCGCCCAGAACTGGGGTTCAGTGCAGTCAGAACTGGGGTTCAGTGTAGTCAGAACTGGGGTTCAGTGCAGTTGGGAGTTTCCATCTCCTTCCCGCTAGAGGAAGCCAGCCACTCTCTCCACCCGCTCTCTCCATGAGCGTGTCTCCATACCTCAGCTTTTTGCAGCTCCTCTGGGTTTCTGTGAGCCCCTCTCTTTCCTTTTAGTTATAGAATTTCCACTCAGCCAACTTTCCTGTGGTTCTGGATGGTGTCCGTTCTGTCTTTAAGCTGTAGTTTTGAAATTGTTGTGAGAAGCAGCAGTTTAGATGTTCACCTATGCTGCCATCTTGGTTTCTCCTCCAAGATTTTATTCTTTTTGTGGCTAAATAATATTCTGTTGTATGTCTATAACATATAAACATCTTATTTACCTATTGTGCACACTTAGGTTGTTACTATATCTTTGATATTGTAAATAACCTAAATAATGCTAAATAAATGAAAAAGAATACTAAAATGACCATTGGAGTGCATACATTTTTCAAGTTAGTGTTTTTATTGTCTTTTGATAAATACCCAGAACTGGAATTGCTAGATTATATGGTAGTATCATTTTTTAAATTTTTTTGAGGAACTTCCATAGTGGCTGAACCAATTTACATTCCAACCAATAATTCAAAAAGGTTTCCTTTTTCCCCCACATTATAACCAGCACTTGTTAGTTCTTGTCTTTTTCATAATAGCCATTCTAATAGATAGGAGATGCTGTCTCTTTGTGGTTTTGATTTGCATTCCCCTAATGATTAGTGATATTGATCATCTTCTCTTGCACCTATTGGTCATCTGCTCATCTTTTTTGGGGAAAATAATGTCTATTCAGATCCTTTGTCCATTTCTTTGTCAAGAAAAAGATAAGGATGTTCACTTTTACAACTAATATTCATCATAGTACTGAAGTCTTTGCCATAGCAATCAGATTAAGAAAAAGAAATAAAAGGCATCCAAATGTGAAAAGAAGTAAAACTGGCACTATTTGTAGATGACACTACTATATCTAGAAAATCCCAAAGAATACACAAAAATTAACCAAATTAATAAAAGAAATCAGCAAAATAGCAGTATACACAATTATTATACGGAAATTGGTCATGTTCCTATAAACAAATAATGAAGAATCAGAACAAAACAATCTCATTCACAATTGCATCAAAAAGAATAAAATGCCTAGGAATAAACTTACCTAAGGAGGTAAAAGACATCTACTCTGAAAACTCTAAAACATTGAGGAAAGAAATTGAAGACACAAATAAATGGAAGGATACACCATGTTCTTAGGTAGAAGGGATTAATGTCAAAGTGATCATATTACCCAAAGCAGTTTACAGATTCAATGCAATTCCTATCAAAATACCAATATCATCCTTCTCAGAACTAAAACAAATAATACTGAAATTTATATGGAACCAGAAAAGACCCCAAAGAGCTAAAGCAATCTTGAGAAAAAGAACAGAGGTGGAGATATCATGCTCCCTGATCTCAAACTATACCACAAAGTTATAATAATCAAAACAGTATGGCACTGGCACAAAAATATACACACAGATCAATGGAACAAAACATAGCACACATAAATAAACACTCACCTATATCTTTCAACATTTTGAATATGCTATTTCATTCTTTCTTGAAATGTACAGTTTTAGCTGAGTTATCCAGTGATTGCCTATTAGGGGGTTCCTTTATAGATTATATTTATTTCCCTGCCTGTCTTCAAAGTATTTCTTTTTTTTTTTAAACAACAACTCAAATTTATTCTATTACAGTTTTAGAAGTCAGCAGACACAACTGAGTCAACAAGTCTGCATTCCTTCTGATGGCGCTAGGAGATAATTTGTTTCCTTATCTTTTCTAACTTTTAGACACCACCTGAATTCCTAGGTTTAAGGCCCTGTCTTCTATCTTCAAAGCCAGCCGTGAAACATCTTCATATCTTTCACTCTTGTTTCACCGTCACTCTTCCTCTCTCTGACTCTACTTCCATCATCAAATTTCATTTTCTGACTGATCCTGCCTTGTGATTACATTGGCCCCATCTGAATAATCCAGAACAATCTCCCCATTTTAAGATCACTAATAACACTTGTAAAGTCTCTTTTGCCATTTAAGATACCATAATCACAGGGTTTGGGAATGAGGACATGGATATATTGGGGAAGGAGGGGGCATTATTCTGCCAAACATAGTACCTGTGCTCTATGTCTCCTTATGTGAACTTCAGTAATACTTTTCTTTATTATTTATTTTAAATTAAATTTAGAGGTAACATTGGTTAATAGCAATATATAATTTTCAGGTACACAGCAGTATAATTTGATACCTTTATACTCCATAGCATGTTGACCAACATAAGCCTAGTTTCCTTCTTTACCATATTTTTTATTTATTGTTGACACTATTGCAGATGTCCTTTATCCCCTCCCCCACTTTAGCCACCTCCATCCAGCCTCTATACCCCTCCTTCTGGCCATCACCACACTGTTGTCTGTGTCTACATATTTTACATTTTTTAGCAATTCACCCTCCTCCACTCCATCTCTCTGGTAACCACCATTATGTTGTCAGTAGCGCTGAGTTTGCTTTTGTTTGCTTTGTTAGTTTTTGTTACTTTTCTGCTTTTTACTCCACATATGAGTAAAAACATACATTTTTGTCCTTTTCCACCTGTCTTATTTCACTTAGCACAATACTCTAAAGATTCATCCATATTATCACAAATGGCTTGATTTCCTAGACCAGTGTTTTCCAATCATTATTGATGATGATAAGAATCACCTGGGGCTGAGACAGGTTTGGCTCAATGGATAGAGCGTTGGCTTGCGGACTGAAAGGTCCTGGGTTCGATTCTGGTTGGGGGCATGTACCTTGCTTGCAGGCACATCTCCACTGTGGGGCGTGCAGGAGGCGGCTGATCGATGTCTCTCTCTCATCGATGTTTCTGACTTTCTATCTCTCTCCTTTCCTCTCTGTAAAAATCAATAAAATATATTTTTTTAAAAAAGTATCACCTGGGATGTCTAGCATTAGTAGAGCTGTTTCAGGTTTCCCCACTTGCCTTATTGATTTATGGAATCGAAGGTGAGGCTAGCAGTTTATATTTTAGGAAGTACCCCAGGTAAATTTATTATCAGGTAAGTTAAGGAAATAATGATTCTGTCCTCACACAATTGCCACCTACAACTTAGTGATTCTCAATGTGGGAGGTCCCAGGATCAGCAGCATCAGTTTCCTGTAAGGACTTTTTAGAAATGTATGTCCTTGGACCCCACCCTAGACTTGCTGAATTACAATATCTGTTGGTGGGCCCCAGCAATCTATACTTTAACAAGCTCTCATAGGTGATTCTAATATGTGCTAAAGTTTGGGGACTATTGTATGTTTAATAACTTTTAAAAATTAATTTCAGAGAGGAAGGGAGAGGGAGAGAGAGAAACATCAATGGTGAGAGAGAATCATAGATCGGCTGCCTCCTGCACGCCCCCTACTGGGGATGGAGCCCACAACCTGGGCATGTGCCCTGACCGGGAATCAAACTCAGGGCCCTTCAGTCCACAGGCTGACACTCTATCCACTGAGCCAAACCAGCCAGGGTGAGAACTATTATATTAAACAACATCCAATTCTAGCCAACAACAGCTTAACCCCAGAACTTCCAGGCATAAGATGATAATAAGGTGAAGTAGCCCGGTAGGGCGCTCCATCTCCCAGAAAGTATATTCAGCAAAGATATGTCTCCAAGGGAGACCCTTTTTGAGAACCGAAAGAGGCTGGCTCACCAGAGGACTTACTTTACTGCCAGAGCAGAGAGTCTTTTGCTAACAGGTTATGATATTCCTTTAACCAGAAACCACAGTTTTCTACTTCCTCCCTTTATAAAGTGGTAGCTTTCCCCTGCTTACTTCTCCCCAATTGCATACTGGATATGTTGGGGTGAAGGGTAGTTTATAATTTCACTGCAGGTGACAAAACTGCTAGGATGATGGGTATGAAGATGGCTGCATATCAACTAGAGATCCAAATGCTAAAATTCAGTAACTGGCTAAGACTAGGTTTTTTTCCCCCTTTGACAACATAAATTCACTACATGTAGGTGTGGGCATTTTTTCAAAGTAGATACGTGGGAAGAAAGGTGTCCCTGGATGCTTGCTACCCAAAATAAGAAGCAATACTAGATATTTGTGATTGGTTCATGGCATTCAATGTTCATACCCTTGAGTTTACTAGGAATCCATTTGGTTCTAGGGAGATACATCTTAGGATTTGGGAATGGGACACACGCTCCGGCTAAGCCATTCAGTGCACTGTATCTAATCCATGAGACGTCAGTGACTGATCCAGATATGTGACCTAAGCCATTTCAGAATGCATCACAGCACACAGGTTATTTATTCTTGTCTAGACTGGAACTGTGGTAGCTTGGAACTGCTGGTGCAATTTTGCTACCAGGAGGAAAGGAAAACTGAGAATGAAATTGACATATAGAGTAGGGAAAACACGAAATAATCACACACTGAGCCTGAGCCTCGATCAAACTATACCTGAACCCCAGCTAGCCTCTGGATTATTTTAGTCACATGGATTCATGATGTTTGGTAACTGTTTACACCTGTTTAAAATAGATCTCCTGTTACATGCAGTAAAGCATTCTATTAGAAAAGGCAAATAAAAACTATCATACATTTGCATATGACAGTATATGTGAGTGCAAGTTGGAATCAAAACAATATTGTTCATTTTGGGGTTACTTCTTATATTACCTTAATTTTTTTCCCCACAGCTTCAATTTGTAGTTGAGTTTCCCTTTAACTTACCTCAATAAAAATATGCAGGCCTCTCTCTCAAGGAGTTCCTTCCACAGAATCCATCACGTTCAGAAACATTTCACTTTCTACCAGTTAGAAAAATTTGCCAGGCAGAAATGGTGTGTTTGCAGGGATGTGTAAGTTTTCATTAAACCAGATTCGGGTTTGGAGGTTTGAATTAGTCACACCTCCCTTCCGCTCTAGATTCTAAATCAACTAAAAAATACACCCAGGTCACCAACCTGGTGTGGCTCAGTGGTTGACGGTTGACCTACGAACCAGGAGGTCACAGTTGCATTCCAGGTGAGAGCACATTCCCGGGTTGTGGGCAAAATCCCCAGTGGGGGAGGGGGGCCCGCAGGAGGCAGCCAATCCATGATTCTCTATCATTATTGACGTTTCTCTCTCTCTCTCCCCCTCATCATTCCTCTTTGTAATAAGTAATAAAAAATACTCAGGCATGAAGGTGGGATTAAATATCAGCTTTAATATATTGTTAAGTGAAAAAGCAAAAGTCAGACCAGCATGTATAATATGCCACCATTAGTATAAAAAACCGATATACACACATACATACATAATATGCTTGTACATACATGGATTATCTCTGAAAGCATACATAGTAACTGGTAACAGTGGTTACCTTTGAAAAGTGGGACTGAGGGACTGAGGTACGGGTGAGAAGGGGGAAAGGAAATTCGTTTTTACTTTATAACCGTTAGTACCATTGCATTTTTACCAGAAACAGGTGTTTTGCTCCAAAAACAATTTATATATTAACATTTTTAAAAGAAAAACAAATTGATACCAGCTTTATTACTGATAGGGCTGAACTGGAGAACATGCTTTAGACCTGAGCCTGAAATGTAGTTCTACCCCAAGTCGAAAGTCGACATTTACTCAGCCATGTGGTGAAAGGTTACCTTCTTTCCCAGACCTGGCTGTGAGAAAATGAGCTGAAGAGCCACAAAAGGACTAGGCTGACTTATCCACAATAACCCTTTTTTCAATTTTACCAAGTTATTCCTCCGCCCAGAAGGAAGACTGAATGAGGGGCAAGTGGAGGTGGGGTACAAGTTTTCTTTCAAATACTTGTGAGGGTCCTTTATTTATTTATTTTTCTGGAGTCAGGAACATGGAGACATAAGATAGATCACATCGTATCCACGGACATTTTTGTTCTCTAAGCCATAGTGGTCAACGCCCAAGACTATGGCTGTCCCTTATGGGGAAGACCAACATTATCTTAGGAATATCCTGCTTCCATCTGTGGAAGACTGGCGAGCAGTTCTGTTTTTGACCCTAGACGGCTCTCAAATAAGTCAGAAGAGAGTGGTAATTAAAATTAATTCCAAGGCTACATTATACCCCAGGCTGAAAATTCACTCACTATTTTATCCCTAATTTATAATTATGTCCAACCACATTATATGATTTCGTTTACAAAGATTACACAGTGAACCCCAAAGATAGCATATTAAAATACTCCAAAACTTGGAATATCAGCTACATCATGAAAATGCCTTAATTTGAACTATATAAAACCCACTCTAATGATTAAACTCCAAGGGAGAAAGGAATGCTCCTAATTAAATTTCTATTTTAAAGTCCAAAGGAATTAAAGTCCACAATTTTGCCTTTCACATTTTCTTGTTTTTCTCGTTTCAGCCATACGAATCCCACAGAGATGTCTGGACAGATGTATGGTTCCTTCAGCAGCCACAGCCTGGGCTGTCTTCATCTTGATTAGGTGTAGTTCCTTCAGGACGTTAGAAGCTGAATTAATCTAACCTCACAACTGCATGTTATATATTTTTAAGAGTCCACAGTATTAATAGGTCGAAAGATGACCACAGGCCTCGCCGGCGTTGCTCAGTGGTTGAGCGTCGATCTATGAACCAGAAGGTCACGGGTTCTATTCCCATTCAGGGCACATGCCCAAGATGGGGGCTCGATCCCCAGTTTGGGGTGTGCAGGAGGCAGCGAATCAATGATTCTCATCATTGATGTTTCTCTCTCTCTCTCTCTCTCTCTCTTTCTCTCTCTCTCTCTCTCTCTCTCTTACCTTTCTGAAACCAATAAATATATATTTTTAAAAAGATGATCACAGTATCATCTTCAGACCCCAAAATTAGAAAGCACACTAATTCCCAGTCATTGGAAGCAAACTTATATGTTACCAGGACTTAATACATAGAACAGAGAAAACATGGAAGAAAAGAGACTGTTTTCTTGGTTTCATCCTCAGCAGGATGCTAGTCTGTCTTGTGCTAGCAGTCCAGAATCCATGATCTGTGAATTTTAACTTGGAAGATATTTCCCAAGGGTTGAATTGTATTGCCACACGTCCCAGCCCCATATTTGCAGAAGTCCAAGGCCTGTTACTGTTCATGGAGCTTGTACAGAGACCCAGGGTGAAAATGTTGCTTTTATCAGGTGCTTCTCTCCAAAACCTTCCTTATTTTTAACCTTTTCTCCTAGGCTTTGTTCAGCCTCTACCAGTGCCTTCAATAATGGAAGGCATAGTATCCATTCCATTATTTTCCTTCCACAGTAGGACTCACCCTTTTCTGCATATGAGTATCTTAGGACAAGACAACAAACAGGATGAAGTTGAAAAACAAAACACTAATAAGGACCCATTAGATTTCTATCTACCAATGCCAGCTTTACAGCTCTTAAAAACATCATTAAGCCTATTGATCATCTGGCACTGATTCTAATCTATGTGTTCCATTGTGTCAAACTGCGGCTCAGGAGCCACAGGCGGCTCTTCGCCCCCTCGAGTGTGGCTCTTCCACAAAATCCCACGGCCTGGGTGAGTCTATTTGGAAGAAGTGGCGTTAGAAGAAGTTTCAGTTTAAAAAATGTGGCTCTCCAAAGCAATTTCAATCGCTGTATGTTGATATTTGTCTCTGTTGACTAATGAGTTTGTCAACCCCTGTCTAGGACAACATAAAAGATGAGCCTGCCAGTTTATACGAGGAAGTCTTTCCTAGTGCTAGCAAGTGTCTTGCTTACCTCATATGCTGGGACTCAAAAAGTTCCCTAAGAATCAAATCTAAAATTGAATCTACAAGTTCTGAGTCTCTCTCGGTATAGGAAAGGAATCCGTATCTCAGCCTGATTCCAGGTTGTTGCTCTTTTAACTTTGAGGTCCTGGACAGACTTGCCAACACCTGATCAACTCAGGCTTTACCGTGTGACTGAGAACTCTAGCTAAAGCCTGTCTTAATGCTCCATTGGATTGGCAAAGCCTACTTGTGCTGAAGTCTGCCCGCAGGGCCTGCGTTTGTTAAAACCCACTCCATGCCTACAGGTCCTACCCAGAGTTACCGCAGACAAAGGAGGCTCTAATACCATTGAGGGAAAAAACCTTGATTTCTCCACTTGGGAGTTCAGCTCCCAAATGCTTGCCCTCTTATTAATTTCATAAGGTTTCTCAGCCTATACTTATATGCTAAAATGGAAAGCAATTACCCTCTTGATTGTGCAACAAGTTGAGCAATAGATGTAAGAACCAGAAAGGGAGCAATATGTCAGTCTTACGCTCAGTGCAGACAGAATTGAAAATGCAACTTGGACAGGAGACCAAAATGGCTTCCCACTCTTCCTCAGATTACACTTTGAAGCTACCTCGAGGGAAAGAGTTAAAGTGGCAAAGAAACTTACCCAGCCAGTCATACCTAATATCTCCGGAAGCTTCATAGCTCAGTGAGAAGAGAGAGTCCAAGCGCCCAAAAGAATGAGGCCACAGGTATTCATCTACATGTTAAACTATTAACACCGGCAAAGATAGAAGGATGGGCCAATGGCTGTCAGACTTTACCCTTCTCACTAATTAGATAAATCAATCTCTCTCCTGTGGGAAGGAACCTGTTTAAAAAAAAAGAAAAAAAAAGGATGGAGAGAAAGGCGAAAGCTTTCTTCCCAAAATGTCCGAGTTTCAGTCCCTTTTTCTTTGGCCAGGCAGAAAGCATGCAGAAAGCGAGAAGATGGTTCTTACAAATTGTAAAGCAATCAAAGACCGTGGGTGCACAGATTTCACAAATAGTCTCACGGATCTGGCCAATGGCAAGATGACGTCTAGGTGGTTTTTACCAAATCGTAGACATAGATATGGAAATCGTCGTCAAACTTGATGAAGTACACGGAGGGTTTGGCTTCTACCTGATGAATGACCATGCCAGTTCTCTTGGAGCCATCGTCTTTGGCATATTCCACCTGTTTACCCACCAGACTGTCTATGACTTCTCCTGGCTCCCTCTCTGCAGGAGAAGAATCATTGGCCTCGGGAAGGATGCGCAGGTCCCCGTCTTTATAATCATCTAAGAGCTGGTACATATATAAAACAGGATCCTTCTCATAGGTAATATAAAACCACGTTTTCATGACAGGTGCCTGAGCCAAGACCATCCCCCTCCATTCATTTTTGGAACCTTCCTCCGTCTCGAAAATATGTTCCACGGCTTTGCCAATCAGAATTTCGGTTAAGTGTGAATCACTGATTGTAGATGATGCAATTCTATTAGGGAAGACTTCAAGTGATGACACTCGCTCATCTTTATGCAGTTCCAATCCGTAAACACAGTCAAAGCCATCATATTTGATAAGATACAGGGAGGGGTTTACAGGTACCTGATCCAGAACGGTTCCCTTCCACTGGACCAGAGGCTCGTCTCCGTCTTTCCACCCGTGCCGAATCCTGCAGCCCACGATGTTCCTCCGAGGCTGGGAGGGGGGTCTGCTCCGGTGCTTCTTGTGTGCCGCCTTTCTCTTCATCACGGAGACGGGCACACCGGCATGCCTGGAGCCCGTTCTGGACCTCTGCTCTGCAGCCGCCTTCGCGAACGGCGGCTTCATGCCTGAGAGGAGCGCAGCGGCGAGGCAGGCCGAGAGAGGAAATTGAGAAAAAATCAATGCAAAGTGTGACACGCCGAGCTTTGTCTCCTAATTAGTGCGCTCCGTGCACCCACGCCTAAGTTTCTCCCGAAAGCTGGAAATCAAGGTATCCTGGCGTGTGCCTGCAGTAATCTTCCTCCCCGGTTCGTTCCACCAGCTACGCAAGAGAGAGAGAGACAGAGAGAGAGAGAGAGAGAGAGAGGGACAAAGAAACAGGGGCACCCTCTCTTCCACCCCCCCCCCCCCGGCTTCCAACACTGTGCCAAGTGGCACAGACTCCCCAAAGCCTCACGTGCCCAGATCAGGCACTTCGCTACCTTCGCTGTGTGCCTGGAGGGGAAAGATGATCAGCAGGCGCCCGGGAGCTCGCTCGCAAAAAAAAAGCCGGCGGAGGAGGAGGATCCTGAGACGAAGTGCGTGGCAGGCAGGCGAAGAGGATGGCGGCCCTGTCTCCGGCACGGAGCTCGGGGGCCCGCTGCGTCCCGGTCGGCAGCAGAGGCCCCTGTGCCACTTCGAGGATCCCACCAGCCGCTACCGCTGCAGCAGTCTCCTCCCTCTCTGTATCTCAGCTTCCTGCCAGGAGAGTGGCCTCCCCTTCCTGCCAAACAACGTGTGCCCTCCTCCTCCAACTCTCACGCCCACCTCTGCCCCACAGCTTGGGAAGCGCTTCTCGGCTCCTGGACCTGCCCCTTTCCAAATCGGGAGCAGCCCCCGCTCACGTCCCCCCCCCCCTTAGCGCGTCTTGCTCCAGTTCCGAGCCCCCCCTGGGCTCCCCGCTCCCACCCTACCTTCGCCCCCACCTCGGTGCCCCTGCCCCATCTGCTTTCCATCTTCGAGGAATTCGCCCTTTCCTTTACCCCGTGCCTTTTCTGGAGTTACTCTTTATCTGCAGAAACCTGCCCTTCCTGTCATTTAAAGGGATTGGTGGTAAAATGAGAGAAATGCATTAGTGCTCAGTCTGCCATCTTGACCCAATCTCTAGGTAATTTTAACTCTCTGCTCATTCCCAGACTTGACTTCTGGAGAGGACATTTTTTTTTTCTCCTTTTCTCTTTCTCTCCTTGCTTCGTCGATTGCTTAAAGAATGGTATGCGCAAGGTGGGCAAAACTCAGCAAACTGACATGAAGGCGGTTTTAAGTGTAAGCTCACCTCCCGTTCCCCACACCTCAGAGCAAATGATGAACAGTTTACATTGCCTTTTTAATAAGCACCTACAAACCCGGAATAATTTTGCATATGCACTTTCATGGTATACTCTTTTCCATAGAGAATAGATATTTGCTCGGTTTATTAGATATTGTATTTTACATTATTATAGTACCTTCATTAAAATCAGCATAAGGATATTTTCATAATTTCTCCATTCTCTCCAATCAGATGTTTAGTTTTCTAAACAAAGCTTATTATACATGATGCTTGCACATGAATTATTAACCTGTTCTTTTTTATTGTTTAAAGTATTACATATGTCTCATTTCCCCCCCCTGATTGACCATCCCGGCCACTCCCATCTCCCAGGACAAGTCTCCATCACCCCAGTGTCTGTGTCCACTGGTTATGCTACTATGCATGCATATAAGTCCTTTGGTTGCGTTCTAACCCGCCCCTCCCCTGCCGTCTCTCTGAGGTTGGACAGTCTGTTCAGTGTTACCTTGTCTCTGGATCTATTTTTGCTCATCAGTTTATGTTGACCATTGTATCCTACATATGAATGAGATCATGTGATATGTATCTTTTTCTGCCTGGCTTATTTCAATGAGCATAATGTTCTCCAGGTCCATCCAGGTTGCTGCAAATGGTAAGAGTTCCTTTTTTGTGGCAGCATACTACTCCATTGTGTAGATGTACCATAGTTTTCTGATCTACTCATCTGCGGATGGGCACTTAGGCTGTTTCCAAATCTTAGCTATGGTGAATTGTGCTGCTCTGAACATAGGGGTGCATATATCCTTTCTGATTGGTGTTTCAGGTTTCTTGGGATATATTCCTAGGAGTGGGATCACTGGGTCAAATGGGAGTTCCATTTTTAGTTTTTTGAGGAAACTCCATACTGTTCTCCACAGTGGCTGCACCAGTCTGCATTCCCACCAGCAGTGCACGAGGGTTCCTTTTCCTTGGCATCCTTGCCAACACTTGTCCTTTGTTGATTTCTTGTTGATAGCCATTCTGACAGTTGTGAGATAGTACCTCATTGTTGTTTTGATTTGCATCTCTCAGATGAATAGTGACTTAGAGAATGTTTTCAGATGTCTCTTGGCCTTCTGTATGTCCTCTTTCAAAAAGTGTCTATTTTGGTCCTTTGCCCATTTTTTTTTTTTTGGATTATCTTCCTTTTGTTAAGTTGTATGAGTTCCCTGTAAATGTTGGAGATAAAACCCTTATCTGAGATAGCATTGGCGAATATGTTCTCCCATGCAAGTGCGCTTTTTTGTTATTTTGTTGATGGTTTCCTTTGCTGTGCAGAAGCTTTTTATTTTGATGTAGTCCCATTTGTTTATTTTCTCCTTAGTTTCCATTACCCTATGAGCTGTATTGGTAAAGATACTGCTATGACATATGTCTGATATTTTGCTGCCTATGGAGTCTTCTAAAATTTTTATGGTTTCCCTTCTTACATTTAAGTCCTTTAACCATTTTGACTTTGTTTTTCTGTATAGTGTAAGTTGGTGTTCTAGTTTCTTTCTTTCTTTCTTTCTTTCTTTTGTTTGCATGTATCTGACCAAATTTCCCAGCACCATTTATTGAAGAGACTGTCTTGACTCCACTGTATGCTCTTGCCTCTTTTGTCAAATATTAATTGAGCACAGCTGGGTCTATTTCTGGGTTCTCTGTTATGTTCCATTGATCTATATGTCTGTTCTTGTGCTAGTACCAGGCAGTTTTGAGAACAGTGGCTTTGTAATATAGCTTGATATCTGGTATTGTGATCCCTCCAACTTTGTTCTTCTTTCTTAGAATTGCTGTGGCTATGTGGGGTCTTTTTTTATTATTATTATTCCAGATGAATTTTTGGAGAGTTTGTTCTAGGTCTGTGAAATATGCCATTGGTATTTTAATGAGGATTGGATTGAATCTATAAATTGCTTTGGATAGTATGGACATTTTAATGATGTTGATTCTACCAATCCATGAACATGGTATTTTCTTCCATTTGTTTATATCTTCCTCTATTTCTTTTTTCAATGTCCTATAGTTTTCTGAGTACAGGTCTTTTACTTCCTTAGTTAGATGAATAGTGACCTTGAGCATGTTTTCATATGTCTCTTGGCTGTCTGTAGGTATCTTAATTTTTTTGGTGCGAGGGTAAATAGGATATTTTTTTCCATTTCTCCTTCTGTGAGTTCATTATTAGTGTATAAAAAAGCCATAAATTTGTGGGTGTTAATTTTGTATCCTGCTACATTGCTAAATTCATTTATTAAGTCTAGTAGTTTTTTGCTGGAGTCTTTGATTTTCTTTGTACAATATCATGTCATCTGCAAATAATGACAATTTTACTTCTTTTCCAATCTGGATGCCTTTTATTTTTTCTTCTTATCTGATCACTATGGCTAGCACTTCCAATACTATGTCAAACAGGAGTGGTGAAAGTGGGCATCCCTGTCTTGTTCCTCTTCTTAGGGGAAATAGATATAGTTTTTGCCCATTGAGTATGATGTTGGCTGTAGGTTTGTCATATAAGACTTTTATTATGTTGAGGTGTGATCCCTCTATTCTCACTTTGCTGAGAGTTTTTATCAAGAAAGGGTGCTGCCTTTTGTCAAATGCTTTTTCTGCATCAATTGATATGATTATGTGATTTTTTATCTCTCAATTTGTTTATGTGATGTATCACATTTATTGATTTGTCATTATTGTACCATCCTTGCATACCTGGAATAAATCCCACTTGGTCATGGTATATGATTTCTCTAACTGTTCTTTTGAACAGAATAATCTAAATACAAACGTATAATCAAAACAATTACTGCAATTACAATGGGAATTTATTTATCTTCTACAATTGAAACTTCGTAGCCTTGAGTGGAGGCCTGGGCCCAGTCAGGGTATGCAGAAAGCTTGGCTTCCTCCATCACTGGGGAAACCCAAGCCTCCCTCCTGTTCGCTCTGTGGCCGCAGCCATCTTGGTTGGGGTTAATTTGCATATTCACTCCTGATTGGCTGGTGGGCATGGCTTGTGGGTGTAGCAGAGTGATGGTTAATGTGAATATTACTCTTTTATTAGATAGGATAGGAAACACCATTTTTTCCCATTATAGCCATCTTAGTGAGTATGAAGTAGTATCTGATTGTGGTTTTAATTTTTATTTCCCCAATGACTAATAATGATGACCATGTTTTCATATGTTTGACATTGGAGTATCTTCTTTGGAGAAATGTCCACTGAACTTATCTGTTCATTTTTAAATCGAAGTGTTTCTGTTGAAAAATCAGCTGAAAGCATTATGGGAGCTCTCTTACATGTAACAATATCTTTCTCTTGATGCTTTTAAGATTCTCTCCTTGTCTTTAACCTTTGCTGTTTTTAATTATGATGTGTCTTGGTGTGGACCTCTTTAGGTTTGTCTTGATAGGTACTCTTTTTGATTCCTCAACTTGTGTGACTTTTTCCTTCATCAGGTTAATTAAGTTTTCAGCCATTATTTCTGCAAACAGGTTCTCAATCCCTTCTTGACTCTCTTCTCCTTCTGGTAGCCCTATGATACAGACATTGTTACACTTGATGTTGTCCCAGAAGTCCCTTAGACTTTCCTCATTTAAATAAGTGTTTCTCTTTGTTGTTCTGCTTTCGTGTTTAATGTTATCTTTTCCTCTAAATGGCTGATTTGATCCACTGTTTTATCTAACCTGCTGTTGATTCCTTTTAGAGTTCCTTTATGTTTGGTGTATTATTTCCAGGGATTTTTTAGTTTAAGTGAGAGAAACCAGTAGGAAAGGGTCTACTCTATCGTGGCCATAACTGGAAGTTCCTCAGTACCATTAATACACTTACATTAGGATATCAGGCCAGGAAGATCCAAAGGCTGCAGATTCTACTAATGTACTTGTAAGACATGATAATTTGCTCTGTGCTGATGATCATGAGGTAAAAGGCACAAATATATTGCTTGGTATAATATAAAGTTGACAAAAGTATCAAGAAAGCACTTTGCATTTTTTATAAGCCATAAAAATGACCATTACCTGAGAAAGTGATTCTACCATTAAGACCTATAACAAAGAAATAATTGGAGGTACAATAGTTACTTAATGTAGAGGCCATTTATTTTTTAAAACTCCTGTAATATTCAATATAAATCCCCAGTGATATGCTAATGGTTATGTGATGGCACATCCGTATATTAGTATGTCTCATTATGCAGGTGATGCTTCAAATATTATTGAATGACATGAGAAACACTTAAAATACTCTATGTTAAACATTAGTACATATAACCTGTAACAGAACACAAAAACAGTGCATAACACATATTTACCTGCAATCCCAATGTTGTAGAAATATTGAATATGTATTTATATATATGTGTTTAGTATATATGTATATATATTTTTGGTACAGTGTTTTATTTCTTTTGAATATGAAAGCAGTTCATGATCATGGTAAAATTTGAGAAGTGGAATAGGGGTATGTATTGAAAATTTGCCTGATATAAACATTCAGCAAGGTGTCCTTACCATGCAGCAAAATGATTATATCAGCTGAAATGGTTTTGGAGACAAACCACAGAAACACATCTCAAAGTATATTATGTAATAAATACAATTATTTTCTCATGTAATGGAATGTCCTAAGTTTGGTCAGGACATGGTTTGATCAAAGCAATCATGCTTTTTCTCTGTTTTTCTCTTAACTTTTTTCTCTTCTATATGATCAGTCTGATTGCTCTTAGAATTCACTTTGATAAAGAGGATGAGATTAACATGAGAAACATTTTAATCAGAACACACCCAACGAATGTAGAATGTAGTTTCTCCACAAGGAAGAACAGAATAGATGTTTTGGAGAACACCACAGTACCCCCTGCAGGGTTCTATAGTCTTTTACTATTTTCTTTCACATTCCATTGATTAGTTTAGTAGGATTCCTTTCACTATGGGAAAGAGATAAGATTCATTCGGGAACACATGAAAACAGGACAGAGATTCTGGAGATTTTAATGGTATTGTTGACATATTATTTAACAACTAGTTGAACAGAATTTATAAGGAGCCATCAATTCTTCATTTTTCCAACTAAAAGAACACTGGAAATAGGAAAGCTTTTTAATAACCTGTCCAAAGAGAATAAACTAAAAATTAGATACATTTATAAAGCTATTTCCAAACATTTTAGCACTCAAAGCCTTTTACAGTTAAGGCTTGACCTACTTTTCAAATTTCATCTCCAGTTCCTCCTTTCAATTCATCATATTCTTTAGCCATATTGTACTAGTCATCATACCCAAAACAGAGCACATGATTCTAAGCATTAAAAGTTTTCCTGAAGCTAATATTTAAATAAAATAAAATAAGAAATCTAGTAGATTCACTGACCTTTCCATTTTCTTGCATGTGGGAGAAGAGGAATGTATCAATGGTTCTTTTCTCCTTTGATATAACAATTTTACAAATACTTTCTCTAGGAACACAGAGATATCAATT
Organism: Lasiurus cinereus; assembly: GCA_011751065.1. NCBI lineage: Eukaryota > Metazoa > Chordata > Mammalia > Chiroptera > Vespertilionidae > Lasiurus > Lasiurus cinereus. The sequence goes on along the minus strand of JAAGEH010000273.1, from coordinate 1,188,670 downwards.
AAAACATTGTTATAAGCGAAAGAAATTATCAAGTATGACAACCAATCAGAATTACATATTTCTATGTCAAGGAAACTGTTACTGGACAAAATTCAAAAGGCATTCTTTCACAATACTTTATTCAAATTATACTTCCAAGGACAGATTTCTATTAAATGAGAACAAAACAAGTTAATAACAGCTATTAATACTAACACAGGTTGCCCTGTTGTGCAGGAAAAATAAATTTGGTATATTTTTAAATTTTCTGAATGTAACGTCTGATTAAATAAATGTATTTGAACTGGTTATGTTGCTAGAGAACAATCTCTTTCTCTTAATATTGCAGAAGGAGGACAGATATCCTTTATTTAGTTTGAAAATAAATTCATATATATATATTTATTGATTTCAGAGAGGAAGGGAGAGAGATAGAAACATCAATGATGAGAGAAAATTTTAATGTAAATTATAAAAACTTGAATTTTAAAAGTCAGTCTTCAGAATTTAAGTGTTAACAAAACAAAACAAAACAAAAAATAAAAGAGATCTTCTAAAGCTCAGTGTTACCGGCAGAAATGGAGTTAAGGAGGAATAGAATTTTACTTAAAAAGAAAATTAGAAGCTATATGCTATATATATTAATTATCTCTAATATGCATACTTGCAATACAATCCCTTCCACCCCTTTTCTCACCTTGGAAACTTTTACTTTTTGTTGTAATTTCAAATTAAATATTGTACACTCTTTGGCGATGTTCAAGAGTCTACAATGAATAATTAATTACTCCTTTATCTACGCACCCATATATACCTATTTTAATCATACTATTTTTCTCTTTAATTTTTTTCTTAAACATTTTATGACCTACAGAAAAGTTACAACACTGGTAGAGCACATTCCCATGTATTCTTCACCTAGTTTTTCCTAATGTTAATATCTTACATAACTATAGAACAATTAGAGACCCAGTGCACAAAATTCGTGCATGGGGGGGGTGTCCTTCAGCCCAGCCTGAACCCTTTCCAATCTGGAACCCCTCAAGGGATGTCCAACTGCCCATTTAGGTCAGATCCCAGTAGGATTGGGATTAAAGGGGCAGTTGGACATCCCTCTCACAATCCAAGAATGATGGTTTCCAACTGCTCGCCTGCCTGCCTTCCTGAATGCCCCTAACCATTTCTGCCTGCCAGCCTGATCACCCGCTAAAGACTCCCCTGCCAGCCTGATTGATGCCTAACTGCTCCTCTGCCAGCCTGTTTGTCCTTAACTGCCCTCCTCTGTAGGCCTGGGTCCCCCCCAAATGCCCTTCCCTGCAGACCCAGTCGCCCCCAACTTCCCTCCTCTGCCAGCCTGGTCACCCCTAACTGCCCTCCCCTGCAGGCTTGATCGCCCCCAGCTACCCTCCCTTGTAGGCCTATTCTTCCCAACTGCCCTCCCCTGCTGGCCTTCTTGTGGTGGTCATTTATATCCCATGAAGTCAGTTATCTTTGACCGCATTGGGGCAGCCATCTCATGTGTTGGAGTAACTGTCAATTTGCATATTATTATTTTATGAGAGAGGAGGATTAGATAGGATAGACTCCTGGTGCATGGGTGGGGGCCAGCTGGTTTACCCTGAAGGGTGTTCTGGATCAGGGTGGGGGTTCCCTTGGGGCATGGGGTAGCCTGGGCAAGGAGCCTGTGGTGGTATTCAGGCTGGTCATGCCCCCTGGTGACCCAAGGGGAGGCCCTGGTATCTGGGATTTATTTATCTTCTACAATTGAAACTTTGTAGCCTTAAGCGGAGGCCAAGGCAGGCCAGGGCTGCAGAAACTTGGTTTCTTCCATCACCAGAGGCAACTCAAGCCACCTGCTCTCTCCAGTTCCATGGCTGCCACCATTTTTGTTGGGATTTATTTATCTTCTATAATTGAAATTTTGTAGCCTTATGTGGAAGCTAAGTCAGGCCAGAGCCAGCAGAAAGCTTGGCTTCCTCCATTGCCAGGGAAACCCAAGCCTCCTGCTCTCTCTGTGGCCACAGCCATTTTGGTTGGGTTAATTTACATACTTGCTCCTGATTGGCTGGTGGGCATGGCTTGTGGGTATAGCAGAGGTATGGTCAATTTGAATATTAATCTTTTATTAGACAGGATTATTTTGAAAAGTAGAAAATTAACACCATTACAACACTACTAATTATAGTCCTTATTAGAATTTCACTCATTTTCCCACTAATATCTTTTTTGTGTACCAGAATCTAATACAGAATACCCTATTGCATTCAGTTGTCATGTTTCCTTCGTCTCCTTCACTCCGTAACAGTTCCTCAATTTTATTTCATAACCGTGTCACTTTTGAAGCAAAAATAACCTTCAATTTGTTTTCTGGTGTTTTCACTCAAGTAGATGGAGATAATGCATTTTTGGCAAGAATACCACAGGAGAGTTATATCTTTGATTCCTCATATTAGAAAGTACATGATAGTAATATGACATTATTGGTTATAAATTGGATAACTTGGTTAATGTTTTCTCCATTATAAATTTACAATTTTTTTTCCTTTGTAATTGACACATATCTTGGAGGAGATACTTTTGTAACCAGACAATCAAGGGATCCAGGCTGCCTGTCACTACTTGAACCAATTAGGCAGAGACAGGGTTGAATCATATATGAGTGTGTATTCCAATACTGTCGGCAGTATGGGAGAGCAGAAGGTCATCCACAAAAATCTGCCAGCTGCTTATATCAGGGTAGAAGGGAAAAGATTATGTGGGAAAGTAAGAATGACAGGCCTGGGAAAGTAGGCAAGGTGTAATGGTTACAAGCAATAGGGCTGGGTATCACAAAGGGTAGACTAGAATGTTTCAAGCACAAGATTGTAAATCTTTCCATAACGTTAGGCAGCTCTCGGAAAAGGAGGATGGATTGCATTCCGATGTTAACTCCCATGTCCCAGGGTGTACAACCCTCAGCCAGGTCACAATGTGCTTTCTCTAAGCAGCACAGCACCATTATGGTTAACAGAGCGTGATTAATATTTCTTATAATTGTAGTTGGTTCCCAATATTCTATTTCTGCCTCTGACACTTTGAAACTGTACAAATATCCTGTTTCTCCTCCAACTTTTGCCCACCAACTGTAGCATTCATTGGTGGATTTTGCCTGTAAAAATGGTAATTGCGGTGTTTGCCTAACAGTGATCTTGTATTTCCTTCAATCTTCTACATCTGTTAAGTACAATTCTTCCATAAAGAAGAGCTGTCTTGCCTCCATTATTGATTTAATTATTCATTAAATATTTATTTATATTAGTATGAACTAATAGATATTTAGTTTTTCAATGAGTTATAATCCAATACCATCATTTATTTCATCACTATAATGGGTAGTATTGTGTTCTTTCAAAATATATATTTAAGTATTAACTCCTGGCACCTGTGAATGTGACCTTATCCTATATAATAAAAGTGTAGTATGTAAATTGTCCCCTCAACTGGAGTTCTTCCAGGAGTTTGACCAGGGGGCAGGCTGGCTGGGGGAAGGGAGGGAGGCCCTGGCCAGTGGTGGTGGCAAGCAGCTGGGGAAAGTGAGGGGGTACCTGGCCACTAGCCAGCAGCCACTAGCAACCCTACTTGTATATGAATTTCAGGCACTGGGCTTTTAATCCTATATAATAAAAGCCTAATATGCTAAGTGTCCAACCATTCATTCGACTGTTCGAACAGTTGTTATGATGTGCCCTGACCACCAAGGGGCAGATGTTCTGACTGGTAAGTTAGCTTGCTGCTGGGGTCCAGCCAATCGGGACTGTACCAGATGATCCGGACACACCCTGAAGCCCTCCCACAGTCCCTCTCCAGCCCCAATTGTGTACTGGTGGGGTCCCTCAGCCTGTTCTGCACCCTCTTGCAATCTGGGACCCCTTGGGAGATACTGGAGAGCTGGTTTCAGCCTGATTCCCACAGGGCACAGCAAGGGCCCCCACCAGTGCACGGATGGGCCTCTAGTTTGTAAATAAGGTCTTTGTAGATGCAGTCCAATTAAGATGAGGTCATACTGGATTAGAGGGAGGCCTAAATCAATGACTGATACTCTTATAATAATAAGAGGGAAATTTGGACAAACATATAAGAGACACAGGGAAAAATCGTTATGTGGAAACCATCTCCAAAGCAAGGAACTTCAAAGATTGCTGATAACCACCAGATATTTCAAGTATCCACCTGGCACTAGGCATAAGTATTACAATACTTTTTACTGTATTTCCTATGCTGTGCTTTTAGCTTTTTTGTTTTAAAATCTATTTTGTCTGCTATAAGTATTGGTACTCCAGCTGTTTTTTCATTTCCATTTGCAGGAAATATCTTTTTCCATCCCTTTACTTTTAGTCTGTGTGTATCTTTCAGTCTGGAGTAGGTCCATTGGAGAGAGCATTTATATAAATCTTGTTTTCTGATCCATTCATCTACCCTATGACTTCTGATTGAAGCATTTAAATAAACCATTTACATTTACAGTGATTATTGATATGTATCTATTTACTAGGATCCCAGTGCACAAAATCACGAGGACCTGCTCACCCACCTGCCCCCCTGCCTTGACACCTGAACCTCTCCACACAGAGCTCCAGTGCACCTGGCCCAGCCCCCGACCCCTCCAGCCTTCTCTGGCTGCTTCAAGCCCCTCCCTCAGTCCCTCAAGTCACCTCCAGCTGGTCCCACCTTCTCCGGGCACCTCCCCACTTCCACCCCATCTCTGGAGCAACACAGTGGCTCTGCCCTGTCATGGCTCAGGCAGAGAGTGTGGAAGCCTCCTGCCTGCTGCGCTGTGCTCCTTCCCCTGGGAGGTGGGCGGCAGGACACTCTGAATGTGAGCAGTGGGTGGCAAAGAATTGGTGAGCAGGGTGCTACAGGCTCTCACCCCTGCCCTCCCCAGCACAGGATGGTCCTGCCTCTTCCAGGCGCCTCCCCACTTCTGCTGTCTATGGAGCAATGCCTCATCACGCACGCGCAGGCAGCCTTCTGCAGTTGGTCATTACACATTACAGCATCCCAATAATTAGCATATTAGCTCTGTATTATTATGATTAGCATTTTATTCTTTACTAGGGGCCCAGTGCACAAATTTGTGCACCTTGAAAGGAACTGTGGGCTGCAAGGCTACAGTAGGCACAGGGGTGGGTCTCGGCCCATCTTCCACACCCTCCCCAGGCCCTCTTGCCATGGTTCCTGGTCCCCTATTTGCTGGCAGCCCCACTCCTGCTGCCGCTGCTCCCACATAGTAACAGCACTGGCCCTACTCACACCTGCTGAAGGTGCACAGTGATTGGGGCCTGCACCGACAGTGGGTGCAAGCTGCAGCTGCTGCTCTGATTGCCCCTCAGGACCAGGGGGAGATGGAGAAGCCCTCAGGGGCGATCAGGGCCAGCAGCTACCACTGGAGCCTGCTGATGACACCAAGCAATCAGGACCGGCACCGGGCACTGGCAGTGGGTGCGAGCAGCAGCTCCAGCACCAGTAGCAAGTGCGAGAGGTGGCTGCCAACCCCAACCAACCCTCAGGAGCAGGGAGATGTGGAGAAGCCAAGGAGCAATGAGGGCCAGCAGCCGCCGCTTGTACCCGCTGATGGCACCGAGTGATTGGAACTAGCACCAGGCGCCAGCAGTGGGTGTGAGCAGCAGCTCTGTTACCAGCTACAGATGCAAGTGCCAGGTGGGACCATGGTGCACAGGATTAAAGAATTTTCAGTAATCACCAGAGACTTGCCCCAGTGACAGCACCCCTGCTTACCTGCTCCACCATCCCACCACAGCCAACATCCACCACGTTCAGCGCATGCCCCCTGGTGGTCAGCACATATCATAGAGACCAGTTGTTTGGTTGTTCCACCATCCTATTTGCATATTAGCCTTTTATTATATAGGATAACTATGTACCGCTTTTAACCTTTTAAAAAACATTTCTTTTAATACTGGTTAGGTAGTGATGAATTCCTTCAGTTAGTTTTTTTTTTTCTGGAAAGCTATTTCTCTTTAAATTTAACTTATTTAAAAATTTTTAAATGATAGCCTTGCTGGGTAGAGTAGTCTTGGTTGTAGGTCCTTGTTTTTCATCACTTTGAATATTTGTGCCAATCCCATCTGGTCTGAAATGTTTCTATTGAAGAAACAACATACAGTCTCTTTTCTAGGTAACTTTCTTTTGCTGCTTTTACCATTCTCTATCTTTAACTTTTGCCATTTTAATGATGTTGTGTCTTGGTGTGGGCCTCTTTGGATTCACCTTATTGGAAATTCTCAGATTTCTGGATATATCTTTTTTTCTTCCCCAGTTTAGAGGAGTTTTTATTCATTATGTCTTCAAATTGATTCTCAATTCCTTACTCTCTCTCCCTGCTCCTTCTGGTATCCTGATGATGCAGATGTTGTTACACTTGATGTTGTTCTTTAATTATCCTTTCTTTTAAAAAAATTTTGTGCTGTTCTGATTGAGTGCTTTTTACTGCCTTGTCTTTCAAATCCTGATTTGATCTTTTGTTTCATTCAAGCTGCTATTGATTCCTTCTAGTGTATTCTTCATTTCATTTATTTTAATTTATTTTATTAATAAATATACTTTATTTCTGACTGGTTCTCTTTTCAGTCTAAGATTTTCCCAACTGAGCTATTTCAGCTGCTGTGGTTCTCTTTTATGGTTTCTATGTTCCTTTTTATGATTACTGTCTTTTTGTTGTTCTCACTGAGTTAATCCATTCTTCCTGTAAGATTCTTGAGCATCCTTAAACCATTATCTTTAACTCTATATCTGGTGGACTTCATTCCTCCATTTCATTTTGTTCTTTTTCTGGAGATTTCTCCTGTTCTTTCATTTGGGGTATGTTTCTTTGTTTCCCAAGTTTCACTGTATCTCTGTATTTGTTTCTGTATATTTGGTAGATCTGCTATGTTCTCCAGTCTCGGTAGGGTGGCCTTATGTAGCAGGTGTCCTGTGGGAGTCAGTGGTACAGTGTCCATGATCACTTGAGCTAGGTGCTCCAGGAATGTCCCTTGTTTGGATTATATGGGCTCTCTTGTAGTTACATCTTGCTTACTATTGGTTCATCCTTGGGTGGAGTTTACCCTCAGGTTTCCCCAACTTTGAAGATTGACACTTACCTATGTGTACAAGCTACTATGTGAGGGGTTGGACCCATGAAGCAGAATTTGCCCCAGCAGTTTCTGGTGCCTGCTGAGATCTTTGCATGTGCCACTAGTGGAGGAAATTGGGTCATGCTCTGATGTGGTCTGAATCCCACTACCATGTTTTTATTATTATTGTTGTTGTTGTTGTTGTTTTCTTTTGTTTTTGTTCTGGGGCCTCCTGGGACGAACTCCAGCGCTAGTCAATGTCAGGGGGTGCCTATGAATGTCTCTAAGCTATTTGTTCATAGCTTAAAAAGCCATCCACAGTTTTCAGCTCCCTCTGCTGAGCCTGAGTTTGTGTGGGAAGAGCCATACTGTGTATGGAGGCTGGCTTTCACTATTATCAAGCCTGTGACGAGTCCACAAAATGCCCAAGTCTCCCTGAGATTTTCCTACTCTTGCCAGCTGCCTGAGGGGCTCAACCACTGAAAGAGCCTCTAGCATTAGGCGAGTTGCATAAGGCAGATTCTCATTGAGTCACCAGGTTGATAAAGATTTAAGATCGGTGTCTCTTTGGGTCTATGGCCACTCAGACATTTTATCAGTGTACACCAAGGCCATCCAACACCTACCTAGGGCCTTTGGACTTTTGTGGTGTGGTGAGGTCTCAGGGAGTTGTCATTCATAGGCCAGTAGAGTTTATCAGGTTAAAACTATTTAAGATTTGGCCATGTAGTGTGAGGTCTTTGCACAGGAATGGTGGCGCCAGTTGGAGCACATGGGGGAAATATGGTCCTGCCCTAGAGCCACACAACTCAGTCTCTCCTGGTGTGTCTCTGACATCATCCCCAGCATGCTCAGACCTCCTCAAGAGCCTTCCAAGAAAAGACTGCAACCCAGACCCCAGCTGGCCATAGCCAAAAGACTCTTCTGCAGGGTGCAACTTGTCATTGTGAAGCCACAATGAGTCAGGAGCATTGGGCTAGTTCATCTCCCCAGGCCAGTGCTTTAGGGTGACAGTGCTGGTCAGATTCATGAGGAAAAAATGGCTCTTTCTCTATAGCCATTCCATTCCATTCCTTCCTGTGCATCTCTGACACTCCCTGAGTCTGCCTGGAACTTCTCAAGAAGCTTCCAAAAAAAAGACTGCAATGCAGGTCCAGGCTGGTCATGGCTAGCTCATTCCTCCACAGGGTACAAGCTTGGCTGGGCAAGGTCCCAAGGAGTCAGGAGAGTGGAGCTAGTCCATCTCTCCAGGCTGATACTGTAGGAAGAGTAGTGCTCAACCCAGGAAAGTTAGCATCTGTGGGTGGTATGAGAGAGGCACTTAGCACAGGGACACTGACAGCTGTCCCTCTAGAACTTTTCCTGAAATCATACAACCCAATATCTCTCTCTATGACTCCAGTTTGCTCTGTGCCATTGTCGTTCTGCCAGAGCCCTTGACCAGTGTACGCTAAGATTTTTTTACATTGGCCCTTTAAGGGTGCCTGGCAATGATAAAATTATTTTCTTTGTGGAGATGTTTTAAAGACTGTCTATGTGCTTATTAGATATTACATAAATAAAATGGCTTCAATAAAGTAGCAGTCTCCCGTCCCACTCAGATGAATAACATCTCTGCCACTGGTGTTCTGGGCTGGGGAACCCAGCATAGGGCTGAGTCCCCTTGCTCCTAAGGTAGGACCTCTCGTGCTGAGTTATCTCTCCAGAATCTCAGCTGCTACACGTGGATGTGGGGTCAGCCCTGTTTATATCTCCACCCTTCTTACCAGTCTTGAAATGGCTGCTTCTTAGGTATAAGACTTCTTCAACCAGTCTTCAGTTGGTTATTCAGGTTGATTGCTCTATAATTTATGTGCAATGCCCATTTGGTCTTAGGAGAAGGTGAGTATAACTTCCACATACTCTGCCAAGTGTGTCTGGATTCTTTCACTTAGCACAATTTTTAATGGGTCGTGTTGCAACATGTATCAGAACTTCATTTCATTTTCTGACAAATATTTCATTGTGTGTATATATTATATGTCTTAATCCATTCAGCTGGCATAAATATACATTACGCGCAGGCGCACCATTTCTCTGCACTAATACTAGCAGCAAATATTTTAGTAGCCGATGGCCATGTCATTAGTCTTGGACTGACTTGTTTGGTGTGCGCAACAGGAAATATTTCGCTTTTGGAGAACATGAAAAATAGGGTTATTTGCATTACATTTATTAATTTGTGCAATTATTCAGTATCTGATAAGTTAATCTTCAAGGAAAATATTACTTTTTATTAAAATGTTCTATTATTTTATGTTAACAATGACTCATTTTTTCCAGCCCTTTGTATTCAGCGTGTCTCTATCGAAATAAACCGACGTTTCTATGAAAATTGAAGTTTTTGTTTTTGTGTGGCCCACATGAACTTAAACCTTGTTTATTTGGCCCATACTAGCCTTTGAATTTTACATGCTTGCTACACACTGTAGGTGATACTTTAAGTCAGAGAGAAACTTGACATTATCCTATGTTTGAAGAAGACATATTACCAGCAATTTCACTCATATTGTTGGAAGACAATTCTACATATGTCTGGTATGTTTCTGTACTCTTGAATGAAAGATACAGACTCTTCTTTCTTTGAAGCTATCTCCTAAAGGTGTTTGAATAGCAAGCAGCTTTGGCAGATAGAGATAATATCTCTCTGACGTAAAGAGCAGGTTTGCTTTGAATCTGTGGAAAATAGAATGATTCGTAGTGCAGCAAATGGAAAGAATGTTTATTCCAATATAATAATGTCTCCTTCAAGAGCAAAGGGAAGGGTACTTATTACCCATTAGAAAAGTTTTGAGCTTCACAAACTAAGATTCCCTTTCTCGTAATGCAACCTACTTTACACATACAGTATGTAGTTGTCATAAGACCATTTTACATCAGGGGACTTGGGCTTTCTGGGCATAAAAACCAATATTCAGGCTATTGCAATTATCCTATCTAATAAAAGAGTATATGCAAATTAACCATCACTCTGTTACACCCACAAGTCACACCTACTAGCCATTGCCCACCAGCCATTCAGGAGCAAGTATGCAAATGAACCCAACCAAGATGGCTGCTTTCATGGAGCTAGCAGAAGGCTTGGCTCCGCTCAAGGATACAAAATTTCAGTTGTAGAAGATAAATAAATCCCAGATCCCAAGGCTCCCACTTGTGTCACCAGGGGGTGTGGCCTGGAAACCACCACTGGCCCCTCACCCAGGCTGCCCCATGTCTTAAGGGAACCCCCACCCTGATCTGGGACACCCTTCAGAGAAAACCAGCTGGCCCCCACTCATGTACCAGGCCTCTATATTATCTAATAAAAGAGTAATATGCAGATTGACCATCACTCCAACACATTAGATGGCTGCCCCATGTGGTCAAAGATCCTGCTCCCATGTGAACATAAGATGACCACCACAAGATGGCCAGTAGGAGAGGGCAGTTGGGAGGGACCAGACCTGCAAGGGAGGGCAGTTGGGGACTATCAAGCCTGCTGGGGAGGGCAGTTAGGGGTGACCAGGGCGGCAGAGGAGGGAAGTTGGGAGTGACCGGGCCTGCAGGGAAGGGCATTTGTGGGGGATCCAGGCCTTCAGGGGAGAGCAGTTGGGGGGATCAGGACTGCAGGGGAGGGCAGTTAGGGGTGACCAGGCCTGCAGGGGAGAACAGTTAGGGACAAACAGGCTGGCAGGGGAACAGTTAGTCATCAATCAGGCTGGCAGGGGAGTGGTTAGGGGCAATCAGGAAGGCAGACAGGCAAGCAGTTGGGAGCCAGCAGTCCTGGATTGTGAGAGGGATGTCCAATTGCCTGTTTAGGCTCGATCCTACCTGGGAAGTCAAACCTAAATGGGCAGTTGGACATCCCTCAAGGGGTCCCAGATTGGAGAAGGCACAGGCTGGGCTGAGAGACACACCCCCTGTGCACAAATTTCATGCACCGGCCTCTAGTCGTGAATAATAAACCATTCTTTGTCTCTGACCCAGAAGTCTCCTATCTTTGGCTGGCACCCAGGAAACTGTAACAGGCTACCTTGTTAACTCACAAATAGGGTAAAATTTCATAACCTGCACAGTTCTTGATACTTATAACAATGATAAAATGCTGATAGAAACATGGTTTTCTGTAAGAATGAGGACCCTACCTGCCAATTAATGGAATCTGATGGTACTTTACAAGAATTGGTGGTAAATGTACAGACCAACTATATGATAAATTGTCCTACATATTTTAATGAGAAGGAATTGGGGAAGTGGTTACAGGATGAGAGCTGTGGGCTCCCTATCTTTAATGGCAATCAAAAGTCATATGCACCTGTCTGAATATGCTGGGGAATTTTGGTGAAGGGAGAGAAACTTCTATGTCCCTGTTAGATATGGATGCTCAAATCAGTGTTCTACCCAGACCTACTAAGGTAAATGGCATAAAAAATGAGCTAATGGTCCAGCTTGTGTGGTTCAGTAGTTGAGCATCAACCTGTGAACCAAGAGATCACTGTTTGATTTCCTTTCAGGGCACATACCCAAGTTGCGAGCTAGATCCCCAGTAGAGGGCGTGCAGGAAGCAGTAGATAGGATGTTTCTCTCTCATCATTGATGTTTCTATCTCCCACTCTCCCTTCCTCTCTTTGAAATCAATAAAAATCTTTTTAAAAATGAGCTAATGGGTTTGGGCTTGGTTTATAGTACACAAAGAAAGTCAATATGACCTTGTGAGTAAAACCTTTTGGGTCAATTATGTGCACTCTAAGTGTTACCACTAAAACTTAATATATATCAGGAACAGATGTTTGTATTTTCCTGCCAATAAGTGCCAGATAAGATTCAGCTACATGTAGAGAAGTATTGGTGGGTCACATAAATCACTCTAACACTAGCCTTTTTTGACCCTTCCTGAGTGTATAGAAATACAGGAGGAAAAAAAATTACAGCTCAGATTAAATTTTTAAAGGAAGCACAGGTGGTAAGAGGTTCAAGGACAGCCATGTACAAAAGTCTAAAGGGAACTGAAGGTTTATACTGGACTAGAGACCCGGAGCATGAAATAATGCATGGGTAGGTTCCCTAGGTCTGGCCTGCAATCAGGGCCAGACAGGGCCTTCCTTCCTCAACTCTCTGCTGCTGGCCAGGGCCTTCCTTTATTCTGCACTGCACTGCCCCCTGGCGGCCAGTACACATCATAGCAAGCAATCAAACTCCTAGTCTCCCCATCAAACTCCCAAGGGCACACTTTGCATATTAGCCGTGTGTGTGTGTGTGTGTGTGTGTGTGTGTGTGTGTGTGTGTGTAATGTCGCAGAGTAAAATGTTTTACACATTGACAAAACTTTTCAATACTACTGGTACCTAAAGATCAGATTTCTTTGCATTCATATGAACAGGTCTCCAATATATGTTTCTTGTATTTCAGGGTGACCTAAACTCCACTTGCCACAATGTGGAGTTTAGCACAAGTGCTTCTACACTCTGGTTTTCAAAACTTTCACTAAATCAGAAGTCTCAGTCTAAACAGCCGATGTTGTATCACATGTCTAGGAAGTATGGCAAAAATCTCCAAGAAAATTCAGGAGCCTGCTGAAACCGGTTTGGCTCAGTGGGTAGATTATGGGTCTGCAGGCTGAAGGGTCCCAGGTTCTATTCCGGTCAAGGGCATATATCCTGGTTGCGGGCACATCCCCAGTAGAGGGCGTGCCAGATGTTTCTGACTCTCTATCCTTCTCCCTTCCTCTCTGTAAAAAGTCAATAAAGTATATTTAAAAAAAAATTTTTCAGGAGCCCGCTTGCCAAGCAATGATGCTCAGTACTATGTAAGCAGGTTTACAATACTCAGTCCTTCAGACAAAGAAAAATGGACTCTTCATCCTCTCTACCACCAAAAAGGAGGCCGAGCACCTAACTGGATCCTTTCGATATTGAAAACTCTTTGTGATTACTTTGGCATTGTATTTGGCTGTTCTATCAGATACCCACAAAATAGCATCTTTTGAGAGGGGTTTTCAACAAAATTAGGATATGAAAATTGTCCAGCAAGTTACGTTATACTCTTTAACTTTGGGGTCCCACAATTTTCGTGACCTCGTTTTAGCTCTAAGTCTCTGGGACGATCCAATTGGAATCTCTGGCAAAGTGAAGCAGTCTCTGCCTGAATGCAAAGAGTTACCACTAATATTTTTTAAAAATATTCATACAATGCTACATCTATATTTATTTATTTATTTGTTTTTGCTGTTTCTTTCTCTTTTAAAAAAATATATTTTATTGATTTTTTTTACAGAGAGGAATAGAGTTAGAAACATCGATGAGAGAGAGAGACATCGATCAGCCACCTCCTGCGCACCTCCCACTGGGGATGTGCTCACAATCAAGGTACATGCCCCCGACCGGAATCAAACCTGGGACCTTTCAGTCCGAAGGCCGACGCTCTATCCACTGAGCCAAACCCGTTTTGGCAACACAATGCTACATTTTATGCAGATGTACACTTATGCTGTAAATATAAAGCATACTAGAAAAGGGACCTCACCAAGACCTAACCATGCTGATACCCTGATCTCAGACTTATAGCCTCCAGAACTGTGAGAAATAAATTTATTTTATACATATGTATGGCAAGCATGTCAAATTAGTGGCCCACATGCCACAAGCGGCCCATAACGAATATTTTTGCAGCCCAGCCAATATAAGAAATGTTTTAATAAAATTTGCATAACTTAATTTTTACAATATCCTGTTATACATAATTATTTTTTTATATTTTATTGATTTTTTTTTTACAGAGAGGAAGGGAGAGAGATAGAGAGCCAGAAACATCAATGAGAGAGAGACATCAATCAGCCTCCTCCTGCACGCCCCCCACTGGGGATGTGCCTGCAACCAAGGTACATGCCCTTGACCGGAATCGAACCCAGGACCTTTCAGTCCGCAAGCCGACGCTCTATCCACAGAGCCAAACCGGTCTTGGCTACATAATTGTTAATAACAAACTACAACGTTCGCTAATGACTGATGACTATAATCATGGTGCATTCATTTCCCTTACGCACCTTACGCGCAGGCGCACCATTTCTCTCCACTCATGCCAGCAGCGAATATTTTAGCAGCTGATGGCCTGATCATTAGTCTTGACCTGACTTGTTTGGTGTTCTCAACAGGAAATACTTCGACCTCAGAGAACAAGAAAAATAGGTTTATTTACGTTATGCTTATTAATTTGTGCAGTTATTCAGTGTCAGGTAAGTTAATGTTCAAGAAAAAAAGATTAATTTTTATTAAAAATGATCTATTATTTTATGTGAGCGATGACGCCTTTATTTCAGTCCTTTGTATTCAGTACGTCTCTACTGAAAGAAACCTACGTTTCTGTGAAACTTGTAGCTTTTGTTGTTTTGTGGCCCGCATAAACTTAAACCTTGTTTATTTGGCCCGTGTTACCCATTGAGTTTGACATGCTTGGTATATAGGATCTCCCCTTTGTTTAACTTGTCAATACATATTTTCTTATTTTTTCTTAAACCCTCACCTGAGGATATTTTTTTCATTGATTTTCAGACACAGTGAAAAAGAGGGAGGAGGGGGAAAGAGAGAAATAAAACAACTGACATGAGATACATAGAATGGTTGCCTCTTGCACGTGCCCTGGTCAGGGCTGGGGGTTCAACATGCAAAGAAGGTTTGTGCCCTTGACTAAGAATCAAACCCATAAACCTTTGGTCCATGGGCCAGTACTCTGTCCAATTCAGCCAAACCGGCCAGGGAATCAATCCATATTTTCAAACTTCACATCTGTTGTTGCTCTGATATGTGTGACATTTTTTTAATTTACTTCCATTTCCGTCGTCTTACTTACCTATGAGATTCATATAGTCAACAAATACGTATATGCCAGATATTCTATTAAGGACTTGAGATACATTTGGTGTGAAAGAAGAAAAATATGCACCTTTAAGGATTACATTCTCAGAGGAAAACAAATTCTATAATAAAGACCCAGGTTGAAACTACTTCTCACGACGAAAAGCTGACAATTCGAAAGTCAGCGCTGGGTTGCTCAGTTGCAGCGTGGCGACCCAGCAGTGACTGCCCAGGTGGCTGAGACCCAGAAAGTGAGTCCATTTGATCTTCAGCCTCAGTGGAAGCTGTTGACCAGTGTACTTAACTCTTTCTTTCTCTCCCTCTTTCTTTCTGAACCAACCAGCAGCCAGGCTTTTCTTTCTGTCCTATCTCACCAAGGCTGCTATTAAGCCCCGCCTCTTTGATCAGGCCCAGAGATAGGCCTAGAGATGCTGACTGGCATAGAAACTAAACAATGAGAATCAAATCTGGGAGCAGTGGGGAGCCAATGTCTGCCTAGGAGGCAGAGTTTCTGACGCTGACTGGCATAGGAACTGACCATTAAGAAACACAGGTGAGTGCTGTGTAGAGCCAATGGCTGCAAAGGAGGCGGAGCTTTTGACGATAACTGGCATAGGAAATGACCAATTAGAACCACAGGTGATGCTGTGGGGAACCAATGGCTGCCTAAGAGGTGGAGCTTCTGATACTGACTGGCATAGAAATCGACCAATGAGAACCACAGGTAATGCTGTGGGGAACCAATGGCTGCCTAGAAGGTGGAGCTTCTGATGCTGAATGGCATAGAAATCGACCAATGAGAACCACAGGTAGTGCTGTGGGGAACCAATGGCTGCCTAAGAGGTGGAGCTTCTGATACTGACTGGCATAGAAATTGACCAATGAGAACCACAGGTAGTGTTGTGGGGAACCAATGGCTGCCTAGAAAGCGGAACTTTTGATGCTGACTGGCATGGAAACTGACCAATGAGAACCAAATCTGGATGCTGTGGGAAGCGAATGGCTGTATAAGAAGCAGAGCTTTTGACGATAACTGGCATAGTTACTGACAAATCAGAACCAAAGATGAGTGTTATGGGGAACCAATGGCTGTCTAGGAGGAGGAGATTTTGATGCTGACTGGCATAGGAAATGACCAATTAGAATAACAGGTGGGTGCTATGGGGAGCCAATGGCTACAAAGGACCATAAAACCGATCAATGAGTAGAACAGGTGGGTGTTGTGGGGAACCAATGTCTCCCTAGAAGGCGAAGATTTTGATGCTGACTGGCATAGCAATCAACCAATGAGAACCACAGGTAGTGCTGTGGGAAACCAATGGCTGCCTAAGAGGTGGAGCTTCTGATGCTGACTGGCATAGTAATCAACCAATGAGAACCACAGGTAGTGCTATGGGGAACCAATGGATGCCTAGGAGGCGGAGCTTCTGATGCTGATGGGCATAGGAACCAACAAATGAAACCAACAAGTAGGTGCTGTGGGGAGCCAATGGCTGCTGAGGAGTCTGAGCTTTTGACATTGACTGCCATAGAAACCAACTAATGAGATAGAAATCGGGATGCCATGGAAAGCCAATGGCTGTCTGGGAGGCGGAGCTTTTGACTATGATTGACATCATTAGGAACCAATCAGAACCCCAGCTGGGTGTGTGGGGAACCAATGGCTGCCTGGGAGGCAGAGCTTCTGTTGCTGACTGGAATAGTAACTGACCAATGAGAACCGAATCTGGATTCTGTGGAGAGCCAATGGCTTCCTAGAAGGCGGAGCTTCTGACACTGATTGGCATTGTAACTGACCAATGAAAACGAAATCTGGATGTGTGGGGAGCCAATGGCTGACTAGGTGGTGAACTTCTGAAGTTGACTGACATAAGACGCAACCATCAGAATCAAAGCTGGGTGCTGTGGGGAGCCAATGGTTACCTAGGAGGTGGAGCTTCTTACACTGACTGGCATAGAAACCGCCCAATGAGAACCACAGGTGCATGCTGTGGGGAACCAATGACTGCCTGGGAGGCGGAGATTTTGATGCTGACTGACACAGCAACTGACCAATGAGAATCAAACTTGGGTGCAGGGGGGAGCCAAGGGCTGCCTAGGATGCGGAGCTTTTATATATATATATATTTTTTTTAATATATTTTATTTATTTTTTACAGAGAGGAAGGGAGAGAGATAGAAAGTCAGAAACATCGATGAGAGACATTGATCAGTTGCCTCCTGTACACCCCACACTGGAGATGTGCCCGCAAGCAAGGTACATGCCCCCGACCGGAATCGAATCTGGGACCTTTCAGTCCGCAGGCCAACGCTCTCTCCACTGAGCCACACTGGTCTCAGCGGATGCGGAGCTTTTGATGCTGACTGGCATACAAACTGACCAATCAGAACCACGGCTGGATGTTGTGGGGAACCAATGGCTGCCTGCAGGTGGAGCTTTTGACTCTGACTGGTATAGAAACCGACCAATGAGTATTACAGTTGGGTGCTGTGGGGAACAATAGGTTTCCTAGGAGGTGGAGGTTTGGACACTGACTGGCATAGGAACCAATCAATGAGACACAAATCTAGATGCTTTGGGGAGCCAATGACTCCCTAGCAGGTGGAGCTTTTGACACTCACTAGCACATAGTGGACCAATGAGTAGAACAGTTCGATGCTGTGGGGAACCATTGGCTGCCTAGGAGGTGGAGCTTCTGATGCTGATAGGCATAGGAACCAACAAATGAAACCAACAGGTGGGTGTTGTGGGGAGCCAATGGCTGCTGAGGAGTCTGAGCTTTAGACACTGACTGGCATAGAAACCAACCAATAAGATTGAAATCAGGATACTGTGGGAGGCCAATGGCTGTCTGGGAGGTGGAGCTTTTGACTATGACTGACATAGTTACCGACCATCAGAACCAAAGGTGGCTGCTGAGGGGAACCAATGGCTGCATATGAGGCGGAGCTTCTGATGCTGATTGGCATAGGAAATGACCAATAAGAACCACAGCTGGGTGTTGTGGGGAACCATAGCTGTCTGGGAGGCAGCGCTTATGATGCTGACTTAAATCGTAATCTACCATTGAGAACCAAATCTGGATGTTTTGGGGAGCCAATGGATGCCTAAGAGGTGGAGCTTTTGATGCTGAGTGGCATAGGAACCAACCAATCAGAACCACAGCTGGATGTTGTGTGGAATCAATGGTTCGCAAGAGACAGAGCTTCTGAAGCTGACTGGAATAGTTACCGACCAATGAGAACCAAAGGAGGGTGCTGTGAGGAACCAATGACTGTATACAAAAAGGAGGAGTTTTAGATGATGACTGGCATAGGAACTGACCAATCAGAACCACAGGTTGGTGCTATGAGGAGCCAATGGCTGCATGGGATGCAGAGGTTTTAATGTTGACTGGCATAAAAACCTACTATTGGGAACCAAAACTGGTTGCTTGTGGGCAATTAATAGCTACCTAGGAGGAGGAGCTTTGGATGCTGACTGGCATAGGAACCAACCAATGAGACCCAC
>JAAGEH010000273.1:1145912-1163598 GCA_011751065.1 Lasiurus cinereus | reverse complement strand
CGGGCGGCGGCTCGCTGGGCTCCGGCATGATGCGGAGGTCTCCTTCCTTGTAGTCGTCCAGCAGCTGGTACATGTACAGGACGGGATCCTTCTCGTAGGTGATATAGAACCAAGCTTTCATGATGGGCGCTTGCGCCAACACCATGCCTCTCCACTCATCCTTGGAGCCGTGCTCGCCCTCAAACAGGTGCTCCACCGCCTTGCCAATGATGGTGCTGGCCAGGTGCGCATCTGTGACTCGAGACAGTGGCACCTTATCAGGAAGTATTTTAAGTCTTAGAATTCTTTCATCTGTGTAAAGTTCCAGCCCATAGACACAGTCAATGCCATCGTATTTCACCAGGTACAGAGAGGGGTTTATGGGCACCTGGTCCAGAACAGTGCCCTTCCACTGGGTGATGGGCTCGTCGCCTTCCTTCCACCCGTGGGAAATCCTGCAGCCCACGATGCTCCTGCGGGGCTGGGACGCAGGCCGCCCCCGCTGCTTCTTTTGAGATGCTTTTTTCTTCTTCACATTTGCAGGTCCTGTTTGATTTGCTGCGTCGCTGCTTTCCTGCGCTGCAGGTGCCTTTTTGTGAGAGGCCTTCATACCTGCAAAGGGGGGTGGGGGGGGGGCAGAGAGAGGCTAGAAAGAAACATTTAGTATATTATAGCATGAATTCATTTCTCTATGGCAAAGTCGCTGGGCACCAGGTACATTGCTGCCCAAATAGTTCAGATACATCCAGCAAGAATACTGGGTATTACCCTGCCCTGGCTGGCTTGGCTTAGTGGATAGAGCATCATAATGCAGACTGAAGGGTCCTGGGTTCGATTCAGGTCAAGAGCACATGCCTGAATGTGGGCTGGATGGGGTGGGGTGGGGGGCGCTGTGCAGGAGGCAGCTGGCCAGTGATTGTCTCATCACTGATGTTTCTATCTCTCTCTCCCTTCCTTTCTAAATCAATAAAAGTATTTTTTTTAAATGCTGCCGAAACCAGTTTGGCTCAGTGGAGAGAGCATCGGCCTGTGGAATGAAAGGTCCCGGGTTTGATTCCAGTCAGGGGCATGTATCCTGGTTGTGAGCACATCCCCAGTAGGGGGCGTGCAGGAGGCGGCTGATCGACGTCTCTCTCTCATCGATGTTTCTGACTTTCTATCCCTCTCCTGTCCTTTCTGTGAAAAAACAATAAAAAAAAAATGCTGCTGAGACTGGTGTGGCTCAGTGGATAGAGCGTCAGCCTGCGGACTGAAGGGTCCCAGGTTCGATTCCAGTCAAGGGCATGTACCTTGGTTGCGGGCACATCCCCAGTAGGGGGCGTGCAGGAGGCGGCTGATCGATGTCTCTCTCTCTCATTGATGTTTCTAACTCTCTATCCCTCTCCCTTCCTCTCTGTAAAAAATCAATAAAAAAAATGCTGCTGAAACCGGTGTGGCTCAGTGGATAGAGCGTGGGCCTGCGGACTGAAAGGTCCCAGGTTCGATTCCGGTCAAGGGCATGTACCTTGGTTGCGGGCACATCCCCAGTAGGGGGCGTGCAGGAGGCGGTTGATCGATGTCTCTCTCTCACCGATGTTTCTGACTCTCTATCCCTCTCCCTTCCTCTCGGTAAAAAATCAATAAAATATATATTTTTTTAAAAGAACGGTGGTTATCACGATAGTACTGGCTGCTTGGCTGCCTCAGGCCGCCCTCCAGGCCCCTTTGGCCGCGCTGGCATTTAGAGAGGCGGTGGTCGCTCTGACTGAAGGCCCAACAACAGGGTTCCTTTTCGTAAAGCCTGTCCCTCTGTTGTTATCCCCCACACAAATATTCGCCATTTCTTAGATCCCCTCCACCCCATTTCTTCATTTCCACTAGCGTAGTCCGTATGTCCCTTGTTTTTTAAAATATATCTTTCTCTTAAATACATTTTATTGATGTTTTTTACAGAGAAAAGGGGAGAGGGGGAGAGATCTAGAAACATCGATCAGCCGCCTCCTGCACGCCCCCCACTGGGGATGCGCCCACAACCAAGGCGCACGCCCCTGACTGGAATCGAACCCGGACCTTTTAGTCCGCAGGCCGACGACGCTCCATCGACTGAGCCACACCGGCTTGGGCTAAAATAGATTTCCTTTATCGACGGCAGAGAGGAAGGGAGAATGAGAGAGAGAAACATCCATGAGGAGAATCACTGATGCGCTGACCCCTGCACGCCCCCCACTGGGGAATCGAGCCCTCAGCCCAGGCATGTGTCCCTGACTGAAATCAAACCCGGGACCCTTCCGTGGGCCGACTTACACTCTTATCCCCTGAGCCTAGCCGGCCAGGGCACACGCCGTCCCTCATCATTGCCCTAACGATGCCTTCCGCCCGCTGTTCTCGTCTCTCGCCTTCATCTCCTTCCTATTAATTCCCACTTTCCCGCCGGGCGCCTGCAACAAACTCATTTCCTCGTCTCGCCACCTTTGTACGCTACCCAGGTGTTTTTCCACTCCCCCCTCCCGCCTGCCGTCTCCGAGTCACTCTTCGCCGTCTCCTGTCCCATCCTGGCACCGACCCCGATTGTCTCGCCTGAAGCAAACCAACCGCCCCCCCCCACACCGCCAGTCCTCCGGTCCAGCGCCCACCTCCCCGCGTCCGGGGATCGCGGGCTTCACGTGCCCAAAGAGGGGAACACCTGGCAGCCGCCTTCGCGGGGGAACCTGTGAGGAAAGTGGATCCGCCGGCGCCGAGCTTGCACGAGCCTTTGGGGGGAGGATCCGCGGTCGGTCGAGGAGCGCGTCTCCGAGGGCGGCGGGGCGGGCGACGAGGATGGCAGTTGCGTCTCCGGCCGCCGCGTTCGCGGACGCCCCCCCCCGGACTCCCGGTCGGCCGCAGAAGCCCCCCGGCCGCTTGGGGATCCCACCGGCCGCTACGGCTGCAGCAGTCTCCTCCCCTCTCTCCGCAGCTCAGCTTCCTGCCAGGCCGCCCCTTCCTGCTAAACAACGTGCGCTCCCCTCCCCCACCGCTCACACGCCCACCTCGGCCGGGGCTTGGGAAAGGCGTCTGGGATCCAGGCCCCGCCCCTTTTCCAAATCCCCTGCCCACAGCCCCCCCCCCGCCGGCCGGCCCCCCCGACCCGACCGGGGAGCGGGTCGGGCGTTCTCCAGGGGGGAGCTCTTGGGTTCCCCGCCCCCACCGCCCCCCGCCCCCACCTCGGTGCCCCTGCCCCATCTGCTTTTCATCTTCGAGGAATTCGCCCTTTCTTTTCCCCGTGCCTCTCCGGAGTTCCCGAAACCTTCCTTTCCTGTCATTAGAGGGGATTTGTGGCAGGATCAGAGAAGCGCACTAGTGCTCCGTCTGCCATCTTGACCCAATCAATCTCGAGGTATATTTGACTGTCTGGTCATTTCCAGACTTTACTTATTGGGGGATGGTCCCCCCCACTCACCCCCCGCCTCCCGTCCCCGCCCCGCTCCCTTGTTGTTGTTGTTGTTGTTGTTTGCGGCGATTGAAAAGAAGAATTGCATGCACCATGTGAATACTGGACAATTCAGAAAATGCACTTTAAGAAGATAATCCACCCTAAATCCACTTCTCATTCACCAGGGCTCAGAGCGAAACATTAGCACTCAGGATCTCCTTTGCCTTTCCCCCCCCCCCCCTAATCTCTTAGAAATCTGGGATCATTTTGCAAAAATCAGTTGTTAAAAATTATTTGTACAATAATGTCTGTGGTATGCTGAGGCGCCGTGTGTAGCAATATTAGAAGTACCGCTCTCCATTAGAATTCATTTGGCTTATTTTATTGAAGCATTGAAAAGTGGAAATAAAATATTGCCAATAAAATTCAATTCTCTGTTCTCCTCAAGTCCTGATCCTATTCCCTTCTCCTTCTCTAATGTTAATATTTATTGTTCAATTTCTGTGTATTCAACCATCACACACACAAATACTATGCATATGCTTTTCTCATATTTGTTTTCTAAATGTACATTATGAAGGATAATTACTCCATAATCTCAGGGGAAAATAATTGTTTAAAAATTTGCTTTATTTACTTTTTTGTTGTGTTTTCTTTTTTAATTAAATTTAATTTTTTCCCATCGCCATTTATCCCCCCGTTTAACCTTACACCCCTCCCCCGGCAATCCCCACACTTTTGTCCTCCTCCATGAATCCTCTCTTTTTTTCTTTTTTTGCTCAATCCCTCCACCTCCCTAATTCCCCACCCACCAGAGCTGTCTGTCTGCTGTTTGCCTATGAGTGTCTCTATTCTGCTTGTTGGTTCAGTTCGTTTATTCATATGGTAACTTGTCTTTCTCTGACTGCCTTATTTCACTTAGCATAATGTTCTCTAGGTCCATCCATGCTATCACAAAAAGTGAAATGTTCTTCCTTTTTACCATTGTGTAAATGTACCATGGTTGTTCTGCTGATGGGCACTTGGGCTGCTTCCAAATCTTGGCTATTGTAAATAATGCTGCAATGAACAGGGGTGTATATATTCTTTTGAATTTACTGTTTCTGTTTTATGACGATTAATTTTCAGAAGTGGGATTGCTGGGTCAATTGGGAGATCCATTTTTAATTTTTTTGAGGTAACTGCACACTGTTCTCCACAGTGGCTGCAAGAGTCTGCATTCCCACCAGCAGTGCACGAGGGTTCCCTTTTTCCCACATTCTCACCAACACTTGTTTGTTGATTTATTGATGATTGCCATTCTGCCAGGTGTGAGGTGATATCTCATTGCAGTTTTAATTTGCGTTTCTCTGATTAGTGACATTGAGCATCTCTTCATATGTTTATTGGCTATCTGTGTGTCCTCTTTGGAGAAGTGTCTATTCAGGTTCTTTGCCCATTTTTTAATTGGATTTTTTTCTTTTTCTTTTCTTTTTCTTTTTTTTTGCTGTTGAGTTGTATGACTTCTTTATAAATTTTGGACAGTAACACCTTATCAGATGCTTCAATGAAAATGTTCTCCCATTCAGTGGATTGTCTGCATTTTGTTGATGGTTTCCTCTGCTGTGCAAAACTTTTTAGTTTGATGTAGTCCCATTTGTTTTGTTTTTCCTTTGTTTACCTTGCCTGAGGAGATATATCAGAAAAAAATATTGCTATAAGAAATGTCTGTGCCAAAACCTGTTTGGCTCAGTGGACAGAGCGGCCTTCAGACTGAGGGGTCCCAGGTTCAATTCCGGTCAAGGGCCATGTATCCTGGTTTCCAGAACATCCCCAGTGGGGGGCGTGCAGGAGGCGGCTGATTGATGTCACTCTCTCATCGATGTTTCTGACTCTCTATCCCTCTCCCTTCCTCTTTGTAAAAAATCAATAAAATATATTTTTTAAAAAAAGAAATGTCTGAGATTTTACTACTTATGTTTTCTTCCAGGATTTTAGGATTTTTATGGTTTCAAGTCTAACATTTAAGTCTTTAATCAGTTTTTTGTTTTTTACTTGCATGCAGTGTAAGAAGGTGGTCTAGTTTCATTTTTTTGCATGTATTTGTCCAGTTTTCCCAACACCATCTATTGAATTGACTATCTTTAGCCCATTGTATGTTTTTGCCTCCTCTGTCAAATATTAATTGGCTACAAGGGCATGGGTTTATTTCTGGGTTCTCTATTCTGTTCCATTGATCTATATATATCTCTTTTTATGCCAGTATCATGCCATTTTGATGACCATGGCCTTGTTGTACACTTTGATATGAGGTAGCATAATTCTTCCAACTTTGTTCTTCTTTCTCCAAATTGTTTTTGCTATTCAGGATCTTTTGTGGTTCCATAAAAATTTTTGGAATGTATGTTCTAGTTCTGTGAAATACGCCATTGGTATCTTGGTAAGAGTTGCATTAAATCTGTATGTTGCTTGGGGTAGGATGGGCATTTTAATTCTTCCTATCCATGAACATGGTATATGCTTCTACTTATTTATAACTTCTTTAATTTCTTTCTTTAGTGTCTTATAATTTCCTAAGTAAAGGTCTTTTATATTCTTGGTTAAATCAATAATGAACTGTCAGAAATGGAAACTGAAAAAAAACAACAACAATCCCATTAACAATTGCTTCAAAAATAATAAGATAGCTAGGGAAAAAATCATTATTTTTTAATGATCATCACCTGACACTTCTGGGATATGGCATTTGGTCATTATGACTTGGCTGAATATACTGTGCAGTTGATGGGAATATGACATTTCTACATTTTGTAAAGTAACTAATAATATATTTAGTTTAAAAAGTGTTTTCAAGAACTTTTTTTTTTACTCTATAAATCCACTCTTATGATATTAAAAAAAATTCTTTTTTTTTAATCTTTAACTAGGGGCCCAGTGCACCTTGAAAGGAACTGTGGGTCACAAGGCTGCAGTGGGCACAGGGGCGGGTCTCGGCCCATCCTCTGTGCTCCCACCCAGCCCCTCCCACCATGTATGTATCTGGCCAGTTTTTCCAACATCATCCCCACTCCCGCAGCTGCCATGCCCATGCACTGACAGCATATAGTGATTGGGGCTGGTGCCAGCAGCTGGTTTGAGCAGGGCCAGTGCTATCAGTGGGTGCAAGTGGCTGCCACGCCTGATCGCCCCTGAGGCCTTCTCCACCTCCCCCTGCTCCTGAGGGCTTCTCCCTCTGCCCCTGCTCCTGAGGGGCTATTTGGGCAGCAGCCGGCACTCGTACCCTCTGATGGCACTGAGCCATCAGTACTGGCACCAGGCACTGGCAGTGGGTCTGAGCGACAGCTCTGGCGCTCACTGTAGGTGTGAGCAGGGCCAGCACTGTCAGTGTGTATGAGTGGTGGCTTCTGCCATTGCCCCTCAGGAGCAGGGAGAGATAGAGAAGCCCTGAGGGCAATCGGGGCCAGTAGCCCCTGCTCACACCCGCTGATGGCACCAAGTGATCAGGGCTGGTGCCGGGCACCGGGGAGCAAGTGAGAGTGAGGCCAGCACCGCCAACAGGTATGAACACAGGGCGGGACTGTGGCATGGGAACAAAGAATTTTCAGAAACCATCCGATGCTTGCCCCATTGACATCGGCCGGGTCTCGGCCCATCCTCTGTGCTCCCACCCAGACACCTTGGTCTGGCCCTCCTGCTCACCTGCTACACCATCCTCCTGCGGCTGATGCCTGCCATGTTCCATACTTGCCCCATGGTGGTCAACGCACGTCATAGTGACTGGTTGTTCTGTGTTTGGTCCATTTTCATATTAGGGTTTTATATATGTGGATAATTACATGTCAACAAGCCTAAAACAGAACTCTGATATTTCTCTTAATCGAAGTTGACTCACCTTTATTTTAAACATAAGTTTGGTATGTTATTTTTCTAAATCTTGCTTTTATTACTCAATATTTTGTTTTTAAAATTTATGTGTGTTGTATTTCTAACATCTCTTGTTACTTTCAAACTCTTCAAAGTAGACATATACAACAATTTGTCATTCATTGAACAATATATTCAAGTATCCGTTCCACTTTTAATACACACACACACACACACACACACACTGAGTGGCCAGATTATTATGATCTCTGACAGAATAGTGTATATACATATATATTTTTTAATTGATTTCAGAATGGGAGAGAGAGAGAAACATCAATGATGAGAAAAGAATCATTAATTGGTTGCCTCCTACATGCCCTCTGGGGATTGAGCCTTTGACTGAAAGGTATGTGCCTTTGACTGAAATCCAACCCTGGATCCTTCAGTCTGCAGGCTCTATCCACTGAGCCAAACTGGCTAGGGCCCGTTCCACTTTTTTTTAAAATATATTTTATTGATTTTTTACAGAGAGGAAGGGAGAGAGATAGAGAGTTAGAAACATCGATGAGAGAGATTGATCAGCGGTCTCCTGCACGTCCCCCAAGTGCGAGTATGTGCCCGCAACCAAGATATATGCCCTTGGCCGGAATCAAACCCAGGACCCTTCAGTCCACAGGCCGACGCTCTATCCACTGAGCCAAACCGTTTTCGGCCCGTTCCACTTTTGATGATCATTTTGATTAATTTCAAATTTCATTTTTAAAAATAATCCTGCAATATATCTTTCTGTACTTATTCCAGAGTATCTGTGTGTACAGTATATACTAAAAGAAGAAATGTTGAGTTGTATGTATAAGCACTTCAAAGTTCATAAATGGTGCCAAATTGCTACCTTAATTGGATGTACCAAATTATGGTATACTCATCATTATAGGTATTCCAACTTCTCTATATCCTAGACAAATCTTGATATATCATCATTCTGGTGTGTGCCAAACTAGTGAGTGAGAAATAGCAACTCATATTGTTTTAGTTTATATTTTCCTGATTATTAGTTTCATCTTATTTTCGTGTGTGTGTGTGTGTGTGTATGTGTGTGTGTGTGTGTGTGTGTTTGGAGGGGGAGGGCTGGCATTCAGTATTTCTGTTGTGTGATTTTATCTTCACATATTTCTTTTGAATTGTTCATCTTCTTTTCATTCACTTATATATCATTGACTCTAAAGTTAGCCAGTTTTACATATTCTATGTAAAAAATTTTTACACATACAATCTTGGAATCCATTTCCCTTTTAAATTATTAGAATATTGCACTTAAAAATTTATAAGTTTTCACAACCACAGTTTTTCTCCCTTGATTGTTATTCCTGTTATGAATTTTCTTTTTTGCCTTATTTATGTATTCATACAAAATATATTTTCAATATCGTTAAGTCTAGATACTATTAATTTTGAGACACACTTTTATTTTGTGTACCAATAAAAAAGAAAATGATTGTCAATTCAACTATGATAAGTCATGACTTTGTAAGACATAGATCATATTAGAGATGTTAAAATATGAAAAATTAAAAAGAAAAGAGAAAATAGAAAAAATAAGGTAAGCAAATGGAAGTAGTATTACTTTTTTATCTTCAAAATATGTGAAAAACTTTGTCTTAAATTAGAAGTATGATAATATTGGTGAAATTTTTAAAGCATAAATTGTGCCATGTTGTTTCTATTTTCTACACTTTGCTTATTTTTGCATCAAGCATTGTTATTGGGTTACATCAGCATAAGAACATGTTGTTACTTTTTTCCTTCTCAAAAATACCCTCTTCTGCCGAAACCGGTTTGGCTCAGTGGATAGAGCGTCGGCCTGCGGACTGAAAAGTCCTGGGTTCAATTCCAGTCAAGGGCATGTATCCTGGTTGCGGGCACATCCCCGGTGGGGGGCGTGCAGGAGGTAGCTGATCGATGTCTCTCTCTCATCGATGTTTCTGGCTCTCTATCCCTCTCCCTTCCTCTCTGTAAAAAATCACCGCCACTGAGCCAAACCAGCTAGGGCTAAAAATATATTTTTTAAAAATTTATCTTAAGGTTATCAATGACCTATAATTTTCATTTACTATTCTCTTTCTTACTTTATCAATCAGCAGCTTTTGATCATACATTTTCCTTGAAAAACTTCTATTTTTGACTCTTTGGAGCCCACACTCTCCAGGTTTTTCTAGTAACTCACTATTTCTTTGTGTTTTTTATTCATCCCTCCTTATTTCTCCATCTCGTGATGTTGTTGTGGCCCAGTCTCAAATTTGTATCTTTCGGCTGAACTCTCTCTGTGCTCCAGACCTGTACATCCAGTTAC
The DNA here is from genome assembly GCA_011751065.1 of Lasiurus cinereus. Taxonomy (NCBI): domain Eukaryota; kingdom Metazoa; phylum Chordata; class Mammalia; order Chiroptera; family Vespertilionidae; genus Lasiurus; species Lasiurus cinereus. Next base: position 1,154,035 of record JAAGEH010000273.1, on the reverse strand, counting down.
CTACTTAACATCTCCATGGGGCTGCCCACCAAAATAAAATATCAATCTGAGAGTGTTATATGTCCCCTAAAACCTGCTTCACCTGCAGACCTACCTTCCCATCACAGGAAATGGAAACTCCATCTTTCCACTTACTCAAGGTATAAATTGAATATAACTTTTTCTCACAGCCCCCATCTAATTTGTCATAATTACATTGGCTCTACTTTCAAAATGTGTTCCGAATATAACCATTTTAAACATTTCGCTACCAACACCCTAATTTGAGCCATCTTCTTTCTATAACCAGTATATTGCCAAGGCCTCTTTACTAGATTTATTGCTTGTACTGATGTTCCTTTATTGTCTGATCTCACACATCAGTAGAAACTTACAATCGATCCCCATTTCATGTAGAGGAAAAGCCAAAGTACCTAGAATTTCTTCTCAAGGGCACATGGGTCATTCACAAAGATAAACCACATATTAGGACACCAAACAAGCTTCTTTCTACAAGTTCAAGAAGATTGCAATCATATCAAGCATCTTTTCAGATCACAGTGGAATGAAATTAGAAATCAACTACAGTAAAAACACCCCAGCCGAGACCGGTTTGGCTCAGTGGATAGAGCATCGGCTTGCGGACTGAATGGTCCCGGGTTCGATTCTGGTTGGGGGCATGTACCTTGCTTGCGGGCACATCTCCACAGTTGGGCGTGCAGGAGGCGGCTGACCGATGTCTCTCTCTCATCGATGTTTCTGACTAGATTCTATCTCTCTCCCTTCCTCTCTGTAAAAAATCAATAAAATATATTTAAAAAAAACAACCCAAAACATTCAAACACATGGAGGCTAATTAGCATGCTATTAAACAATGAATGGATTATCAACAAGATCAAGTAAGAAATAAACAACTTCATGGAAACAAATGGAAATGAACACACAACAACCCCAAATCTCTGGGACACAGCAAAAGCAGTCTTGAGAGGGAAGTTCATAGCACTACAGACATACCTCAAAAAAAAAAGATGAAAAATTATCAATAAAATATTTAACCCTACAACTTAAAGAACTAGAAAGACAACAACAAGCCCAGAGTAAGTAGAAGGAAGGAAATAATAAAGATTAGAGCAGAAATAAATAACATAGGGACTGTTGGAAGCTGCCCATTGTCTTCACTAGCAGAGAGGTGTTGACAATGAACCCAGAAGGCTGGAGATTTTGAGCTCTGAAAGGTCAGAACTCTGCACCCACTGTTTAGTTGAGACAATGGTAGCTGAAGCAACTTCCACCTTTTAGTTTTATGTAAATCCTTGCCGATTGGCTATCATTGGAATTGCCTGCCTAAGGTCTATGGGTGTATCCCAAAACCTGAATAAAAGGGATAGCAAGGCCAGAGCAAAATGGAATCCTTCCTCTTGAGCAGGGCTCCCACCTGGCCCCCAATCCCCAAATTTATATTTTCTTGTCTAGTCTCTTTCATTTGTGTGCACCCTCCTCCAGAACCCGAACTCTGAACCTGAACCCTGAACCACGCCGGACGTGGTGGGGATACTCACAACTGGCGCCTTTGGGGAGGGGATGATATTTCTTTTTTTTAAAATATATTTTATTGATTTTGTACAGAGAGAGAGAGGGATAGAGTTAGAAACATCGATATGAGAGAAACATCGATCAGCTGCCTCCTGCACGCCCCCTACTGGGGATGTGCCTGCAACCAAGGCACATGCCCCCGACCGGAATCGAACCTGGGACCTTTCAGTCCACAGGCTGACGCTCTATCCACTGAGCCAAACCGGTTTCGGCTGGAGGGGATGATATTTCGCCTAGAGCTGAGAGAGGAAGAATATACTGAAAAGGTGGGGAAGAATTCACCCTATAGGTGAGGGAAATTCACTGCACGCAAAGCCCTCGATCAGCTGCAGAAGTCGCGATCTGTAAGTAGGGTGGGAATCTCTTTTTCAGCCAGGCTAATGGAGCAGGATTGGGTTATAAAGTAAACTTTATTTATTTTAATTTTTAAAAAAATACATTTTATTCATTTTTTTTAACAGAGAGAAAGGGAGAAGGATAGAGAGTTAAAAACATCGATGAGAGAGAAACATCGATCAGCTGCCTCCTGCACGCCCCCTCCTGGGGATGTGCCCGCAACCAAGATACATGCCCTTGACCAGAATCGAACCTGGGACCTTTCAGTCCGCAGGCCGACGCTCTATCCACTGAGCCAAACCGGTTTCGGCTAAAGTAAACTTTATTATACACTTTTGGTTTGCATGCTTAAGGAATTAAAGTTTTCAAAAGTATTCTCTTCCATTTTTGTTTGATGTTATAGAACATAACCCTTGGTGTCCTGAAGAAGGTACATAAGATCTTGCATGTTTGGCAAAAAGTTGGTCAAAACTTGAAAAAAGCTCAGCAGCAGGGGGAAAAAAACTTGTCTCCAGACTGTTTCTCCATGGGGAACACAATATTGCATTTGCTAGAGCCTTTTAATTATTTTTTTATTTTTTTAAAATATATTTTATTGATTTTTTACAGAGAGGAAGGGAGAGGGAGAGAGAGACATCAATTAGCTGCCTCTTGCACGCCCCCTACTGGGGATGCGCCCGCAACCAAGATACATGCCCCTGACAGGAATCAAACCTGGGACCTTTCAGTCCACAGACCGACGCTCTATCCACTGAGCCAAACCGGTTTTGGCTGCTAGAGCCCTTTAGAGAGGCTGAGGAGGAGCCTCCTCCTCTGGTTCCCTCTGATCATAGAGAGGAGCTGGAAGAAAAACTGGAGGAATGGCCTTTATGGCCCTCTTCACCTCCATGTCCTAATCCTGAAACATTTAATTTGCCGTCAATAGGATCATCTATCCAGAGAGCCATCAGAGAAGGAATGAAGGACATGTCGGCGGAAGAAAGGCTCGCTTTTCCCGTTATACAAGTAGCTGACCCACAGCTCCCAAGTCAGATAATAAAATCATGGAAAAAAATGATTTTAAGATGATAAAAGCTTTGCGAGAAAGCGTTGTTCAAAATGATCCGACGGCTTCTTTTACAGGAGAAATTGTGAATAATATTTCTGAAGCATTCTTAGCTCCTTATGATTGGTATTCTCTGGCTCATGCAACTCGGGATGGAGGAGATTATGTATTATGGAAGGGAGACTATTTGGAGAAATGTCAAGAGCAAGCCTGCGCAAATGGAGGGCCGAATGCTCAAATAACTTCTGAAATGCTGGCAGGACTGGGACAGTGTATGGATGTGCAAAATCAGCTGCATTATGTGCAACAGGCGTATGAGCAAATCAGACTCTGTGGAAGGAAAGCTTGGTGGGTTTTATCAGCAAAAGGGGACCCCGAGAAAGCTTTGAGTAAATGTATGCAGGGACCTACAGACTCATCTTCTGATTTTGTGGCTCGTCTCACTGGAGCAGAGAAACGACAGATGCAACATGAGACAGCAGGAGATATTTTAATTCAACAATTAGCTTATGAAAATGCCAATGCTGATTGTAAGAAATGCCTGATGCCTCGGAGAAAAGATAGTACCATCACAGAGATGGTTCGAGCGTGTCAGAACGTGGGGTCAGGCACTTTTCAAGCGAGTTTACTCGCTGCTGCAGTAACAGTGGGAAATAAGAGGTGTTATAAGTGTGGAAAAGCAGGACACTTCCAAAAGGAATGTAGGCAACCGAGAAGGACACAAGGTAGGGCTCTAGGGAGAGGAGTAAACACCCAGCCTCGAGATTTAATCTCTCGGTGTCCTAGATGTCCAAAAGGGAACCATTGGGCCAATCTGGGTAGATCAAAATTTCATATCCTGTTTCCCCGAAAGTAAGACATCCCCCCAAAATAAGACCTACTTCCAGTTTTGCCTCTTATTGTCATATAAGGCTTCCCCCCAAAAAATAAGCCCTCCCCGATAATAAGGCCTCCCCGGAATAGAAGGCCTCCAAAGCTACCGTCAGGCGCCTGACTCCTGATTTAAAGAGATCTCGCGCGGCCTGAACAGCTCCGGCTGCACTGCGGCCAATCAGTGAGCTGGTTTGTGATGACAATGACTACCTTACCGCGTATAGGTAATAAATTTCCTTTTTTTGTGTTCAACAATAAATGGGTACCGTATTCTTCTTCATGGAAAAATAAGACATCCCCTGAAAATAAGACCTAGCGCCTCTTTGGGAGCAAAAATTAATATAAGACACTGTCTTATTTTCGGGGAAACAGGGTAGAAACGGGCAGCCTCTAGATCAAGATAGAGGGCATGGTCAACCGCCGGGAAACGGCCAGAGGGGCGCCCCTCAGCCCCATCATCAATAGGGGAAACCTGCCCTGCAAGGCCCACAGTGGATTCCCTCATCTGAGCAACTCCAGGAAGCGCAGGCCTGGATCTTAACAGCACTCTAGTGGTCACTTTTTCCCCCAATATTGCTTGGCAAGCTATTCCTATAGGAATTTGGGGACCTGTGCCACCAGGAACTTTAGGATTAATCTTAGGGAGGAGTGGAAACACTCTAAAAGGATTAACTCTTCTGCCTGGAGTCATTGATTCAGATCATGAAGGAGAAATTAAAGTTATACTAGAATATAATCATATTATGCAAATTACTCCAGGACAAAGAATTGCTCAGATACTACTACCTTATGTTCAGCAAGGCAAGGCTCTACATAGGAAAAGAGGAATGCAAGGATTTGGAAGCTCGGACATCTATTGGATACATGAAATTAGCAAAACTTGCTTAATGATTAATTTAAGAATAGAGGGAAAACAATTTAGGGGTCCAGTGGACACTAGAGCGGATGTCAGTGTTATCAGCAAAGAATTCTGGCCTCCAAGTTGGTCCACAGCAGAAGCCATGGGATCAGTTAGGGGGGTTGGAGTTCCTGATACACAACATAGTGCTGCAGTGTTATTACTGGCAACGGACAGCAGTTAATGACTCGGAGGGGATATCAGACTGGTCAAGGCTTGGGAAAAAGTGATCAGGGGATTAAAAAGCTCATCCAAGCCAAAGGAAACCCAGGAAGACGAGGATTAGGATATCAACGTTTTTAGGAGTGGTCACTGCTCAGTCTCCTCACCCTCATGCGGATCCAATACAATGGAAAGATGATAGACCTGTATGGGTGGATCAGTGGCCATTAACTAAAGAGAAATTAGGTCATATTCATGAATTAATACAAGAACAAATAGAAGCTGGTCACATAGAGCCTTCTAAAAGTCCTTGGAATATACCTATATTTACAATCCCTAAGAAGGCGACAGGAAAATGGCAATTGTTCTATGATCTTAGAGCAGTTAGTGGTACTATGCACACCATAGGAGCTTTATAACCTGGACTCCCAGCGCCTTCACAAATCCCTTTAGATTGGTCTTTTATAGTAGTAAAAGATTGTTTTTTCACCATTCCCTTGGCACCTCAAGATAAACAGATTTGCATTTTCATTGCTATCTATTAATATAGAACCCACGAAAAGATATCAATGGAAGGTTTTACCTTAAGGAATGGCCAATAGCCCTACCTTGTGTCAAAAATATGTGGCTCGAGCTGTTCAGCCTTTAAGGGACAAATACTCCCAATGTTACATTATCCATTACATGGATGACTTGCTCTTAGCAAGCCCACGGGAAGAACAGACCTTGGCCATGTTTTCCCAATTAGAAGAGGAGCTCCCTAAATGGGGCTTAAGAATTGCTCCAGAAAAGGTAGAGAAAGAAACGCCTTTCCAATATCTGGGAACCATAATTGAAAACCAATGCATTAGGCTTCCGAAGGTGGAAATAAGAAAAGGTTGTCTTAGAACTTTAAATGACTTTCAGAAATTATTAGGGAACATTCACTGGTTAAGACCTTATCTGAAGATCTCTACAGGAGAAATGTCAAATTTATTTAATATATTTAGAGGTGATTCAAATCTTTCCTCTCCCCGAACATTAACAGATGAAACTCGGAATGAGCTGCTAAGAATTGAGCAGGCAGTTTCCTCAAGTAGCACAGGTACAGCCTGAATTACCTTTATTGGGACAAATTAACCCCACTGCAAATAGTCCCATCTTTCAAAATAAAAACTCTCCTGCCATTATTGAATGGGTCCACCTAAGACATCGGTTACATATGTAGAACTATTGGCTCAGTTAATATTTCAAATTAGAAAACATTGTAAACAGCTTAGAGCAGAAGAGCCCCAGTGTATCTACCTCCCCCTCATTGGAAAGCAATTGGAAATGTTATTTCAGACTGATATAAATTGGCAAATTGGGTTAAGTGGATATTCAAGGGAACTTAGTTGTTACCTACTAAAAGATAAATTACTACAATTTTTATATAATACCCCCATTATTACACCGAAAAAATACTAGGCAGGAATCTATTCCTGGAGCTTTAACTGTTTTCACTGATGGATCATCTAATGGGAAAGCTGCCTATCATACAGTAAATTCAGACTGAGTCATACTGATCAGTCATACTTCTGTACAAAGAACTGAACTAGAAGCTATTAAGGCTGCATTGCAGGATTTCCAAGAGCCTCTTAATATTGTCTCTGATTCTTTTCACTCTGCGAACTTAGTGAATAGAATTGAAACTGCCCGGTTGAAATGGCTCAGTGACTAAAGTTTATTTTTACTATTTAAACAAGTTCAGCAGATTGTACAACAGACACAATATCCTTTTTATGTCACTCACATCAGGGCTCTTAGTGTCTTACCTGGTCCTTTAACAAAAGGAAATGCACATGCTGATCAATTGGTTGCTGTATTAAAAGAAGCCTTAGAATCTCATCAGCTTTCACATCAGCCTGCCACAAAGCTGTCTAAACAATGCTCAATCACTGGACAAGAGGCAAAACAGGTTATTAAGAAATGTCCCACTTGCATGTTACATCTGCCTCAAGGACCTAACACTAGAGTCAACCCTTAGAGGTTTGCTAAGAGACCGTATCTGGCAAATGGATGTAACGCATTATACTTCCTTTGGACGCCTTGGGGCATTACATGTCTCTGTAGACACCTTTTCAAAAGGCCTATGGGCTACTGCATCTACAGGAGAAATGGCAAAACAGGTTATTCATCATTGCCTAGCTGCTTTTGCCATCATGGGAATTCCAAAAATTATTAAAACTGATCATTGGCTTGCTTACACAAGCTGTCGTTTCCAGGAATTTGTAAAAGGTGGAAAATTCAGCACATTACAGGAATACCATATAATTACCAAGGACAGGCCATTATTAAATGACAGCATCAGTGGCTAAAACCCCAACTTGAAAAACAAAAAGGGGAGATTATGGAGAAATCACCTGTGGGTAGGCTGCACTAAGCTTTAATTACTTTACAGTTTTTCACTTGTGATGCTGATGGCAAGACACCTATGGAGTTACACTGGTGTCAGAATAAAACAAAGGAAAATGATCTAGTTCCCGTGGTCAGCAAACTGCAGCTCAAGAGCCACATGCGGCTCTTTGGCCCCTTGAGTGTGGCTCTTCCACAAAAGACCACGGCCTGGACGAGTCTATTTTGAAGAAATTGCATTAGAAGAAGTTTATGTTTGAAAAAATTGGCTCTCAAAAGAATTTCAATCGTACTGTTGATATTTGGCTCTGTTGACTAATGAGTTGGACAACCACTGGTCTAGTTAAATGGAAAGATCCCAAATCTGGTTTATGGAAGGCACCCGATCCATTATTAACCTTTGGCAGAGGGTATGCTTGTATATTTCCAGAGAATTTTTCTGAACCCATGTGGATTCCTGCTAGAAATACTAAATTGCAACATAGATCCAAGAGAGGAACTAGCCAGATTGATAAGGATCTTGCCCCTGGAGCTACACCATAAGCTGCAGACAATCAACTACCTCAGCCACAGAGAGCAGCAACTCCAAGCAATCCACTGAAGATGAGGAGCATGAGAAGGAGGAGCCAGACAACAGAGTCTGGAGACCACCTGGGGCATGGTAAAGAAGATGGTACAGAAAGCCGAACGAGTTTGTGAGGAGACCAGAACCCCAAGAACGCCTGAGAACATCTTTCTTCTTCTTTTTTTAAAAATATATTTTATTGATTTTTTACAGAGAGGAAGGGAGAGGGATAGAAAGACAGAAACATCGACGAGAGAGAGAGAGAGAGAGAGAGAGAGAGAGAGAGAGAGAGAGAGAGA
>JAAGEH010000273.1:1130365-1145902 GCA_011751065.1 Lasiurus cinereus | reverse complement strand
AGAGAGAGAGAGAGAGAGAGAGAGAGAGAGAGAGAGAGAGAGAGAGATTGAATAGCCGCCTCCTGCACGCCCCACACTGGAGATGTGCCCGCAACCAAGGTACATGCCCCCGACCGACCGGAATCGAACCTGGGATCTTTCAGTCCACAGACCGGCACTCTATCCACTGAGCCAAACCGGTCTCGGCAGAACATCTTTCTTGCCATGCTAGCAGTCATCAGCTGTGCGGTAATATTATGGAGAAAATGGTAATATTTATGGAGAAAATGGGGAAGTATTTTGTACTTATGTTCCTGACCTTCCATGGGCAAGACCCCTTATGTGGGCTGCTCCCCCGCCTGATGTGGTCACCAATAATACTAAATACCTTGGTCATCCAGGAGGACCATGGGTGGGGCAAGGAAGTATATGGGCCAAGTATAATTACGCAAGTGTTGCCACCCAGCTTCCTTTTGTATGACACAGAATCAAACCACTGCTCCTTCGTGTGTAAAACTAAAGAGAGGCTTCTGGCTAGCGTGGACACCAAGCAGGGGGAGGCAAAAGCCCAAATAGTCTACTATCACTACTTGCTCTGGGGAGAGGTGCAGAAAATGTAACTAAGACCTTGTCTATACACAAAGGAATTGACAGCCAGTTTGAAATTGAATTGATGGCATTAAGGTCTACAGCCTTGTGGCTAGGTGATAAAATCCATGGCCTAGAGCAGTGGTCCACCAACTGCAGCTGGTGAGTTGCATGTGGCTCCTAAGCCAAGGTTTGCCAACCACTGTCATATACTACCCTTTACCTCTTTGCACACAATATGCCACAATTGCCTAATCCTCACAGCTTCCAACTGCACAGTAACATTTAGTCTAGTCCAATGTTCAGCAAACTCATTAGTCAACAGAGCAGCAAACTGTGGCTTACAAGCCGCATGTGGCTTAACCACTTGCCTAGAGCAAAGAATATTCTTACAATGTCATTATCATTTTTCCCAGATTTGTGTTACCCCCTCTTACCTATAATAGTACCTTGAACCCTTGGGAATCAATAAAAAATCATCTTGTTGATGCTCGGAGACAAAGGTAACACAACTCTTGATATTTTAGAATTACAATTATCCCAAGCAAACTTACAAACTAATTCTTTGAATGTCTGGCAGCAATTTCAAAAGGACATGAAAGAATTTAATCCTTTCCACTGGATATCTTTGCATTTGCCTCTCAGCATAACCGCAATTGCTTATCTCATTTTTGTTCTCATATGTTTATTTCTAGTCTGCAGATGTGGAATGAAGAGTCTTAAGAGGACTGGAACCCTTCAGGCAGCATTCACCATGCAAGATTTACTAATGAAAAGAAGAGGGGGAGATGTTGGAAGCAACCCATTGTCTTCATTAGCAGAGAGGTGTTGACAAGGAACCCGGAAGGCTGGAGACCTTGAGCTCTGAAAAGTCAGAGCTCTGCACCCACTGTTTAGTTGAGACAATGGTAGCTGAAGTAACTTCCACCTTTTAGTTTTATGTAAATCCTTGCCAATTGGCTATTATTGGAATTCCCTGTTTAAGGGGTATGGGTATATATCCCAAAACCTGAATAAAAGGGATAGCAAGGCCAGAGCAAAACAGAGTCCTTTCTCTTGAGCTGGGCTCCAGCCTGGCCCTCAATTCCCAAATTTATATTTTCTTGTCTAGTCTCTTATTTGTGTGCAACTTCCTCCAGAACCCGAACCCTGAACCTGAACGCTGAACCACATGGGACGTGGAGGGGGGACACTCACAAGTGACTACAAAAACAACAACAACAACAAAAAATCAATGAAACCAAGAGCTGGTTCTTTGAAAGGATAAACAAAATTGATGAACCATTAGCCTGACTCATCAAGAAGCAAAGAGAGGTCCCAAATAAATAAAATCAGAAACAAAAGTGGAGAAGTAACCACTGACACAACAGAAATCAAAAGGATTATAAGAAAATATTATGAACAGCTATATGCCAATAAGCTGGACGATTGGATGAAATGGACAAATTCCTAGAAAAATACAATCTCCTAAAACTGAATCAGGAAGAATCCAAAAACCTGAACAGGCCAATAACAACTGATGAAATAGAAGCAGTAATCAAAAAATTCCCAGCAAACAAAAGCCCAGGTCTGGACAGCTTCACAGAAGAGTTTTACCAAACATTCAAAGACTAACACCTATACTCCTCAAACTCTCAAACTATGTCAAAAATTCCAAGAGGAAGGAACACTTCCAAACTCCTTTTATGAGGCCAGCATTATCATAATACCAAAACCAGATAAAGTCACTACAAATAAAGAGAATTAGAGGCCAATATCCCTGATGAACATAGATGCTAAAATCCTCAACAAGATGTAAGCAAATAGGATCCAGCAATATATTAAAAAAGATCATACACCATGACTAATTGGGATTTATTCCAGGGATGCAAGGCTGGTATAATATTCACAAATTAATAAATGTGATACATCAAATAAACAAATTGAAAGACAAAAATCATAGGATCCTATCAATAGGCACAGAAAAAGCATTCAACAAAATCCAACACCCTTCCTATATAATAAAAGGCTAATATGCAAATTGCCCCCTTGGAAGTTTGATTGCTCGCTATGATGTGCACTGACCACCAGGGCGTGGCACAGAATGAAGGAAGGTCCAGGCAAGCAGCTGGTTGCTGGCAGCTCGGGGAGGGAAGGCCCTGATTGGCCCTGATTGCCAGCAAGGGCTAGGGATCCTGCCCATGCACAAATTTCATGCACCAGGCCTCTAGTTTTTGATAAAAACTCTCAGCAGCCGAGACCAGTTTGGCTCAGTGGATAGAGCGTCAGCCTTCGGACTGAAAGGTCCCAGGTTCAATTCTGGTCGGGGGCATGTACTTTGCTTGTGGGCACATCTCCAGTAGGGTGTGCAGGAGGCGGCTGATTGATGTCTCTCTCTCATTGATGTTTCTGACTTTCTATTCCTCTCCTTTCCTCTCTGTAAAAAAATCAATAAAATATATTAAAAAAAAACTCTCAGCAAAGTGGAAATGCAGGGAGCATACCTCAACACGATAAAGGCCATATATGACAAACCAATAGCCGTCATACTCAATGGGCAAAAACTAAGAACAGGAACAAGACAGGGATGTCTGCTTTCACCAATCTTTTTTTTAATTTTTTTATTAATTTTTATTAATTTTTTATACATATCTCTCCATTGCCCCCCTCCCTCCCAGGCATACCCCAACCCCCCAGTGTCTGTGGTCATTGGTTATGCTTATATGCATGCATACAAGTCCTTTGATTGATCACTTATCTACCTCACCTAACTTTAATTTTTCTGCTGTAATGTCACAGACTGTTTGATGCTTTATGACTTTTGTCCCCCTGAGAATTATCAGTCTACTCCCTTTCTGTGCTCCTGATTCTATTATATTCACCAGTTTATTCTGTTGATCAAATTTTTAATTCACTTAATTTTTAGATTCACTTGTTGATAGATATGTATTTGTTGTTCATAATTTTTTTGTCTTTTACCTTTTTCTTCTTCCTCTTCTAAAAGAGTACCTCTCAGCATTTCATATAATACTGGTTTGGAGTTGATGAACTCCTTTAGCTTTTTCTTCTCTGTGAAGGTCTTTATCTGCCCTTCAATTCTGAATGATAGCTTGGCTGGATAGATTATTCTTGGTTGTAGGTTCTTGCTGTTCATCACGTTGAATATTTCTTGCCACTCCCGTCTGGCCTGCATCTTTTCTGTTGAGAAATCAGCTGACAGTCGTATGGGTGCTCCCTTGTAGATAATGAACTGTTTTTCTCTTGCTGCTTTTAATACTCTCTCTTTGTCTTTTGCTCTTGGTATTTTAATTATGATGTGTCTTGGTGTGGTCCTCTTTGGATTCCTTTTATATGGGGTTCTGTGTGCTTCTTGGACTTGTAAGTCTATTTCTTTTATCAGATGTGGGAAGTTTTCAGTCATTATTTCTTTAAATAGGTTTTCAGTATCTTGCTCTCTCTCTTCTTCTGGCACCCCCACAATTCTGATGTTGGTACGCTTGAAGCTGTCCCAGAGGCTCCTTACATTATCTTCACATTTTTTGGATTCTTTTCTCTTCTTGCTTTTCCAGTTGAATGTTTTCTGCTTCTTTATATTTCAATTTTTTGACTTGATTCTTGCCTTTCTCTAGTCTGCTGTTAGGACTCTGTATAATATTTTTTATTTCAGACAGTGTATGTTTAATTTCTAGTTGGTCCTTTTTCATCTTTAGTTGGACCTTTTTCATCTTCTCTTGGGTCTCACTAAATTTATCCAACTTTTCTAGCATATTCTTGAAAAACTTTATAAGCGTGGTTTTGAACTCTATATCCAGTCGTTTTTTTTCCTCCATTTCTTTTGTTTGTAATCCCTTCCCTTGTCTCGGCATTTTCACTATGCCGGGAAACTTCTGTGTTGAATTCAGCTTTATGATACCAGATGTGCAAAGCCGCAGAAGCCTCTGTTGAGCTTGGGAGGGGTGGAGTCTCAGGGCTTAAGGGACCGCCCCGCCCTCCACGGCCCCTGAGTCTCACGTGGCTGGGTAATCGCTGGAGCAGTCCTTGTGCACCGTGCACCCGCAGTGCCTCTAACCACTGCCTTTCCGGCTTCCCTGAGCACCAGAACTACACGAGTCTAGGTACCCAGGGTTTCACCCGAAACGGGCTTAGTGGAGTCAGAAGTGGCACAGTTGGGAGGGTCTCTCTCCCGCCCCCTCTCAAAAGCCAGCGATACAATCAGCAATCTGTCCTGCGCACAGTGCTTTGTGCTCCACCAGGCTTTTGATCTTTCGCGACTCCCCTAAATTTCCTTGCAGTTCTTCCTTTTCACAGTCCAAACTCCCCCTGTATGAGTTTCGGCTGGATCTGGGGTTTAGTGTCGTAGGATAAGGGGTTCAATGCCTTTGAGAGTCTCTGTTTCCCTCCCGCCAGAGAAAGCCAGCCAGGTACTCCGGCACCCGCTCTCTCCTCGCGCGCATCTCCGTACCTCAGCTTTTTGCAGCTCCTCTGGGTCTCTGTGAGCCCCTCTCTTTCCCTCTAGTTGTAGAACTTCCACTCAGCCAGCTTTCCTGTGGTTCTGGATGATGTCCGTTCTGTCTTTTAGTTGTAGTTTTGAAATTGTTGTGCGAGGCAGCAGTGTAGGTGTTTACTTATGCCGCCATCTTGGATTCTCTCTGCTTTCACCAATCTTATTCAACATAGTACTAGAAGTCCTAGCCACAGTGATCAGACAAGAAGAAGAAATAAAAGGCATCCAAATTGGAAAGGAGGAAGTAAAACTCTCATTATTCACAATGACATAATATTATACATAGAAAACCCTAAAGACTCCACCAAAAAACTACTACATTTAGTAAATGAATTTGGCAATGTAGCAGGATACAAAATCAACACCCAAAAATCAATGGCTTTTTTATACACCATTAATGAATTCTCAGAAACAGAAACTAAACGAACAATCCCATTTACAACTGCAACAAAAAAATAAAAATACCTAGAAATAACCAAAGAGGCAAAAGACCTGTAGTTGGCCGAAACCGGTTTGGCTCAGTGGATAGAGCATCGGCCTGCAGACTGAAAGGTCCCAGGTTCGATTCTGGTCAAGGGCATGTATCTTGGTTGTGGGCATATCCCCAGTGGGGGGTGTGCAGGAGGCAGCTGATCGATGTCTCTCATCGATGTTTCTAACTCTCTATCCCTCTCTTTAAAAAAATCAATAAAATATATTAAAAAAAAAGACCTGTACTTGGAAAACTACAGGACATAAAAAAAAAAGAGAGAGAGAGATAGAAAAAGATATAAATAAGTGGAAGAATATACCATGTTCATGGATTGGTAGAATCAACATCATTAAAATGTTCATACTACTCAAGGCAATCTATAGATTCAATGCAATCCCTATTGAAATACCAATAGGACATTTTATAGAGCTAGAACTAGTACTCCAAAAATTTATATGGAATCAAAAAAGACCCTGAATAACTTCAGCAATTTTGAGAAGGAAAAAGTTTCAGGAATCACAATACCAGATTTCAAGTTATACTACAAAGCTACCATAATCAAAACAGCCTGGTTCTGGCACAAGAACAGGCATATAGATTAATGTAACAAATGAGAGAACCCAGAAATCTACCCAAGCCATTATGCGCAATTAATATTTGACAAAGGAGAAAAGAGCATACAATAAAGTCAAGACAATCTCTTCAATAAATGGTGCTGGGAAATTGGTTAAATACATGCAAAAAAAATGAAACTAGATCACCAAATTACACCATACACAAAAACAAACTAAAAATTGTTAAAGGACTTAAATGTAAGAAGGAAAACCATAAAAATCTTAGAAGACTCCATAGGCAGCAAAATATCAGACATATGTCATAGCAATATTTTTACCAATATAGCTCGTAGGGCAATGGAGACTGAGGAGAAAATAAACAAATGGGACTACATCAAAATAAAAAGCTTCTGCACAGCAAAGGAAAACAATAAGAAATCCTACTGCATGGGAGAACACATTTTCCAATGATATTTCAGATAAGGGCTTAACCTCCAAAATTTACATGGAACTCATACAACTTAACAAAAGGAAGATAAACAATCCAATCAAAAAATGGGCATAGGACCTAAATAGATACTTTTTGAAAGAGGACATACAGAAGGCTAAGAGACATATGAAAACATGCTCAAAGTCACTATTCATCTGAGAGATGCAAATCAAAACAACAATGAGGTACTATCTCACACCTGTCATAATGGCTATCATCAACAAATCAACAAACGACAAGTGCTGGCAAGGATGCGGAGAAAAAGGAACCCTCGTGCTCTGCTGGTGGGAATGCAGAATGGTGCAGCCACTGTGGAGAACAGTATGGAGTTTCCTCAAAGAACTAAAAATGGAACTCCTATTTGACCCAGTAATCCCACTTCTAGGAATATATTCCAAGAAATCAAAAACACCAACCAGAAAGGATATATGCACCTCTATGTTCATAGTAGCACAATTTACAATAGCTAGGATTTGGAAATAGCCTAAGTGCTATGAGTGAATTAAAAAGCTGTGGTACCTCTACACAATGGAATATGACACTGCTGTAAAAAAAAGAAGGAATTCTTACCATTTGCAACAGCATGAATGGACCTGCAGAGTATTATACTTAGAGAAATAAGCCAGTCAGAGAAAGAAAAATATCATATGATCTCACTCATTTGTGGAATATAATGAACAACATGAGCTAATGAACAAAAATAGAGCCAGAGGGGTAAAATATTTTAGAATATAATAGAAGTAATTCTGCTATTTGCAGATTTTTAATATTTCCTACAACTTTTGTGATATTATACTGTGTTAGTCAATTTTGGTAATATTATTATATTTGAATTATTTTCTTCTTAAAATATGAATGTTTATTGCATGTAATATTATATTTAAAATGATTTTTCTTAAAATATTAATGTTTATTGCATGAAACATATTTAAAACTCAAGGCCAACTGCATGGAATTTGTGCACGGGTAGGGTCCCTAGGCCTAGCTGGCTATCAGGGGCAATTGGGGCATTCCGGTTGCCAGCCAGGACCTTCCTTCCAGCTGCCAGCTGCCATCTGGGGCCTCCCTTCCCCAGGTGCAGACTAGGGCCTCTCTTCGTTCTGTGCTGCCCCCTGGTGGCCAGCGCACATCATAATGAGCGATCAGTCTCCTGGTAGAACTCCCACAGGAACAATTTGCATTTTAGGCTTTTATATATATATAGATTGTTTTTCCACAGTCAGTGTATGTAGAGGAGGCAACCAATCTATGTGTCTGATGAGCTTCCCTCTCTCTCTCTCTCTCTCTCTCTCTCTCTCTCTCTCTTTCTCTCTCTCTCTCAAATCAGTAAACATATCCTTAGGTGAGAAATTTAAAAAAGATTATATATCACTGGAGTAAGGACAGGTAAGTTTTAATATATATTGTTTACCTTTTGCAAGCAAGGTTTGTTGATCTTTTCTCACCATAATAGGTGTTATTTTGGAATTGATCATTACAAAAAGGGAACTTCAGACCAGAAAGACACAAGGCCTCTCTGGTTAAGATGTTCAGTTATGAAAAGAACCCAGTGCACATTAATAGTTGCTTTTCAAAAGGGATATATCTCACACTTATGTCAAATAAAAGCTAAACCCCAAACCCCAAGGCACACCTCCAGGCAGAGAATGCTTCCTTTTGCCTGAGACTCCAATTGGAAAATCATCAGTTACAGAGACATAAAGCTCAAAGTGGTCATTATAAATGTAGGGCACTAAAGACGGCATGACACAGCTTGCTGGACAGTTTCCATAATAGTACGTTGTTTTGGGCCCCCCTCAAGAGATGCTATGTGAATTAGCTATCTAATGGACCAAGCAGAATGCCCAAACAATCACAAACTGTTTCCAATATCCAAAGGGTCCAGTTTTGTGCCAGTCCTCTTTTTCATTGGTGAGGGCTGAGGAGACATTTTTCTTTGACTGGCTGACGATTCGGTATTGTAAATTTGCCTACACAATCCCAAGACACATTACTGGGCAAGCAAGGTCTCAAATTACGTTGGAGGTTTTCAGCCACTCTTCCTGAGAAATGTGTGATAATACCATAACCAACACTTGGAAGCTTGTGACTACTGACCATCAGGACATCATGTATATAGTGAAATTTTGGGAAATCAGAGTGTATAAGCACTTGCACTAATTTCTGACCTATCCAATTTTCACAAAGGACAACGGAGTTTAGGTAACTCTGAAGAAGTACTACAAAACATTTATCAGAGGTCTGTCACATAAATGTGAACAGACATTGATCCTCAGGTGCCAGTAGTATGGGGAGAAAAGGTACCATAAGTGTTCAAAAGAGTGTACCATGTGCCATTAGTGTGTATAACGGATTAATTAGAGTCATACTGTTTGCAACAGCTGAGACTACAGGAGAAAATTTATTTGACAATGATCATTATAAGTCTTCAGCTCTTCTTACTTTTACAGTGAACATACATGCCTGCTTTATAGAGATCTTGCATCTCCTGTTTTCTTTAAGTATTTAATCATAGCTATAGTTTTCTTGTTTTCCTCCAGAGATTTTATAACTAAGATAAGGAAGACAAATACTGTATGATTTCACTTATACGTAGTATCTAGATGCTGAAGCCTTCCACAGGTCCTGTAGAGTTGTGACTGGGGTAGCCATAAAAAATGGATTCTCTCCCTTCATCATAACTCCTCAGCCTATTTAGATGGATGCATGTAGCATTTGATTTCCGTCAGGGACAGAGAAGACTCAGCCTCATCTCTACTAGTAAGCATTTTTCTCCTCATAGCAGTAGCTGTGGTTGGGTTATAGGAGCGGGAGGATTCAGGGAGCATGGAGGTAGACAGCAGGCCTGTACTATTAGAAATGCTTTGCATTATACGTAAGACCCGAAACCATAAAACTCCCAGAAAAAAAAAATCATGGGAATAAACTCTGACATTGCTTTCAGCAGTATCTTTTTTGTTATGTCTCCTCGAGCAAGGGAGGCAAAAGCAAAGCTAAATAAATGGTACTACATCAAACTAAAAAGCTTTTGCACAGTGAAGAAAAAACATCAAGCCAAAACCGGTTTGGCTCAGTGGATAGAGCGTCGGCCTGCGGACTGAAAGGTCCCGGGTTCGATTCCGGTCAAGGGCATGTAGTATCTTGGTTGCGGGCACATCCCCAGTAGGGGGCGTGCAGGAGGCGGCTGATCGATGTCTCTCTCTCATCGATGTTTTTGACTCTCTATCCCTCTCCCTTCCTCTCTGTAAAATATCAATAAAATATATTTTTTAAAAAAGAAAAAGGAAAAAAAAAAGAAAAAACATCAAGAAAACCAAAAGACAGCCTTCTGAAGGAGGAAAGATATTAATATGTGTCTATTAACCCCATCTGACAAGGGGTTAATATACAAAATATATAAGGAACTCATAACACTAAAAACAACAACTAACAATCCAATTAAAAATAGGCAGAGCATCTGAATAGATACTTCTCCAAAGGGGACAGAGAGATGGCCAACGGACCTATGAAAAACTGCTCAACATCACCAATCATCAGAGAAATACAAATTAAAACCACAATGAGATATCACCTCAGAGGTACTAGAATGACTACCATCAGTAAATCAAGCAACAAGTGCGGAGGAAAATGTGGAGCAAAGAGACCCCTTGTGCACTGTTGGTGCAATTGTAAATTGCTACAGCCACTATGGCAAACAGTACATACGATCTTTAAAAAACAACAAAAGAGAACTGCCATATGACCCAGCAATTCCACTTCTGGGTATTTATCCAAAGAAAACAAGCACACTAATTAAAAACGATACACTGCAGCATTATTTACATAACAAAGATACAGAAGACAAATACTGTATGATTTCACGTATAAGCGGTATCTAAAAAGCAAAACATATGAATAAACAAAACAGAAAAGGACCCATAAATATAGAGAACATGTTGAGTGACAGTTGCTAAAGGAGTGGGTGTAAGCGGATGGGTGAAATAAAAAATAAGAAGGAAGAAGAAAGAGTGGGGAGGGAGGGAGGGAGGGAGGGGGGAGAGGGAGAGAGGGAAATGGTTTTCAGGGTCATAGGAGAGAGCAGCTCTGTACCTTTAGGAAGGCTTTGCATTTACTTTCAATTCCGTGTGACATAGTGGCTGCTTGTGTCTCGTGTCATCTCACTTTCCATGTTTTCGGATGACTCAACGCTCTATATCAGGTGGCAAAACCCTCATGGCTAACATCGTCTATTTTTGCCTTAGACAATGTTTTGACTCAGCAGGCACAATCACACTATTTTTCAGAAAAACTGGGTTTCAAAGACACACTGGCTGACTTGGTTCACACAGCTGTGAGAAACTTGGTTCATACTTCTGTGAGAAATTCAAAATAACCCAGGGTGTCTGCTACCTCATTAGGAAAATAGTATCTCTTCTTTTTTCCCATCTTTTCAAGATAAGAGCTAGGGAAGTTTTCCAAGGGTGAGAGATTGATCATCGAGAACTTATCTACATTTCTTTGATTCTGTTTCTCATTCTTCGGTGGTGAACTTCATTAGTAAAATGTTGGGAGGCAGTTGCCGAAACTGGTTTGGCTCAGTGGATAGAGCGTCAGCCTGCGGACCCGGAAGGTCCCAGGTTCAATTCCGGTGGGGGCATTACCTTGGTTGCAGGCACATCTCCAGTGGGGGCTTTGCAGGAGGCAGCTGATCCATGTCTCTCTCTCACTGATGTTTCTAACTCTCTATCCCTCTCCCTTCCTCTCTGTAAAAAATCAATAAAAAAATACATTTAAAAAAATGTTGGGCAGTAAGAGCCCAAATACTATTTAACGACTCATTTATGATATACATGGGAGATGGGTTGTTTTAGAAAATCTCCCCAAGAGGGCCAGTATTACCTTAAGCAGACAGTAACCACTACTAAAACCAACCAACCCCAAACAAAAAGTAACTTGAGTTCTTTGCTATCATCTCTGAAAGTATTTAAAGCTTGTATGATCATGTGATGGATGGGCTGAGTCGTAAGACAGCCAAAAGCTGTTTACATTCTTCACTTTACAAGCATTTTTTTTGTTCAGTCCTCACATATCCAACTTCAACTAGCAAAAGTTCTGCCCAAAGTTCTTGTGATTTAACATCCTTTAAGTTTCGAAACTCGCAGCGCATTGTTTGTCTCTGTTACTGAAGAGAGACAAAACATTCTGCGTATCCAGGATCCATCTTTGCTTTATTTGTTACACTGGCGTGAGCTTGAGACCCCACCAAGAGTTGAATTTGCAACAGACAATGATGGTTCAGGGCGTCTGTCTTTGAATCCACTCCCTGGTACTCCTCCTGCAACCTCTTCCTCAATTCCTCCTCATTAATATTTTAGTGTTCATAGCAACAGCGATAGCCAGAGTAGCAGCAATTTCACCCTAAATCCCTGAGGCCAAATGGGTATCTGGACACATACAGACACCAGAGGAAAGAAATTTTCAGTTTAATTAACCTCATCGTTTATAATGGGCAGTAAACATGCCTTCAGACATTATATTTATTATATTGTAACATACATTCCTGCCCATCGCAACAAAGGGGAACCGCCATCTCATCTTACAAAGATGTTTGTTATCCAAACATTCTTCCACAGAAGGTAGCAGACAAAAGACATTCAGTGGTTGCTCGCAAGATGTAGAGAAACATGAAAGATCCATACAGCATTGTCTTCCAATAATGTAAAAAGTAAAATTGCGGGAATATACCATCTTCCAACTCACTGTAAAATGGCAAATTTATCTCCATCTGAACTCCTACCAACAATGTATGGATTCTCCCACTTGTTTATCTAGTTGACAACACATTTTCAAACTTCATGCCAGTTGCTAATCTAATGCATGTAAAATTGTATGTCATTTTAATTGCAATTTTTCTGATCATCGACGAGACACATAAACTCAAGAAATAGTACTGAGCACCAAATCTGCTGCCAGATCTTATTTTAAGTATCTGGGATACATAAGTGAAAAAAAAGAAGGGACATCACATACTTAGGTACTTTATATTCTGACAAGTAGAAAAACAATACACTTAGTTAACGAAGTAAATTATACAGTATTATGTCCCGTTAAAAAATGTTCCCCATTCCCATTAGAAAAACTATAAACAGTCTCTTCCATTTGAATTTAAAAATGGTATAAATTTACTTTCTAAATTTAAGTGTTAACCTTTATCCACTTGGAAATTATTTTTGTACAAGGTGTGAGGAAGAGCTATGTTTCCTATTTGGCTTATGAAAAACAGATTTAATCTAGCACCCTTTATTGAATAAAAAGACACTTGTCATTTATATGAAATGTCACTTATGATGATTCCTTTTTCATGCATGCAAATCAGTTTGCAGGTCTCTGATATCAGACCGCCCTGTTTTAATCCTTGCAATCCATACCAAGTACTTGCCCGAGGTTCCAGAGTGATCCGGTTAAAATAGGAGACAAATCAGATCACAATTTTGTTTCAAATATTCAAATGGTTCCTCATCACACTTGGTGTAAAACCAATTCCATGCTAGCACTTCAAGGCTCTAAAATTTCTGCTTCTCCCAGATCCCCCCCACCTCTCTGAACTCTATCTCACTCCCTCAGCTTCAGGCATGCTGGTACCCTCAGTGTCTCTAGAACATGGGAGACCACAAGTGTCTTTGGGGTCTCAGCCCTTGCTACCTCTGTACCTGGAATTCTCCTTCCCCCGACATGCACAGGGCCAGTCCTCGCACTGCCTTCAGGTCTTTGCCCCAAAACCACGTTCTCAGGGAGACTCTCCCTGGCCTTCCTCTCTTATCAATGTCAGATTCCCGTCTGCAATTTCCATTCCTCACTCCTTGCTTTCCGTATTTTCCCTCCTAACAACTATCACTTTGAAAGTAATTTCTATCTATTGAATACACGTGCCTACTGTCTGGCACACTGAAATGAAAGTTCCAAGAGGGTAGGATTATTTTGTTTCTTTTGATCATTACCACATCCTATGTTCCTGTGCCTAGAAGACTACCTAGCAGCAGAGAGCTACCTGTGGTTATTATCGGTGCGATGAAGCTGAAACAGACAAAAATGAGGTCAAAGTGAGCCAAAAAGGGAGCTAGTCAGTTTTCCCTGGGTCTTGCCACAAAGCTACTCGCACGACTGCCTCCAGGGGCAACTGGGCATTTTATTCATTAAAGTGAAGCAGGCCTGCCGGGTGTTTGGCCAACTTGAGAGATTCTGAGTCTATAATGGGCCGAGCCCTTCCTCAGACTCAGCTGCTGTATCCTTGTTGGAATGTGGACCATAATCCTCAGTTTACTTTTGGTGTTTTTTTTTTTACAGGTGTGCCAGAAATAAGAAATCTCCCAAATGTCCAAGTAGTTATAGAAGCATAGAAAACTATGTTAATTAGAAAACGAAAAACAGGATGATCAAAGAAAACAGGACAGCTGGCGGAAAGGAAACCATGAGTATCCTACAGGTGTGTGTCAGCCTAAATTGTGTGATCTATGTAAGAAAATTAACCCCTGCTATGATGAGGTGGGATTGTTGGTGTCATTTTTGAAGCAGACATGTTCAGGTCATGTTGGGTGGAGAATGAAGATGAATTAGAAACTCTTTTAACTCTTGGAGGCTTCCTCCTTCATCCTTCACTGCGACACATAGAGTTGGTTGAAGCTAGGTAGTGGGGAATGACCTAGAACTCTATCATTAAGGGGGGTATATTTTGGTAAAATGTGGGAGGAGTAAATCGAAGAGAGGGTTTTGAGGGCACCTTCTATGGCAGCACTGGGAAAAAGGAAGGAGGAGAGTACGAGAAAGGCGCATGCGCCAGGACACCCTATCTCGCAGGGACTTTATTGGGGTGACTGCAGCCTCACACTAACAGCCACTGCACCTCTGTGTGGCATACAGGGCCAAAGGAGTGAGTTACACCAAGCCACAGAGCCCAGCCTGACTTGCCATGCATCTATCTCACCTGGAAACAGCGGCACAAACTCCCATCACTGCTCCCCATGGGCCTGGGGCGGCCAAAACCGGCCAGGAGT
The DNA here is from genome assembly GCA_011751065.1 of Lasiurus cinereus. Classification (NCBI taxonomy): domain Eukaryota; kingdom Metazoa; phylum Chordata; class Mammalia; order Chiroptera; family Vespertilionidae; genus Lasiurus; species Lasiurus cinereus. Next base: position 1,131,306 of record JAAGEH010000273.1, on the reverse strand, counting down.
TCCCTGTAAACCAGCCGACCTGCTGGGATAGAGCCCGCAGATGGGGCTTCTGGGGACAGCAGAACTTTTGGTGGAGCCCTGGCCGGTACCAACTATGAGGCATGGACAGTCCTGTGTGACAGCAGGCACCATCCTCTGACGTCCTCCTCCACAGGAAGCAGGTGCAGTCCCGCCAGAAAAAGAACAACGAGGGGACGGAGGCTGCTGGTCCTGCAAGGTCCCATTTTTGTGGATAAAATGCTTCCCAAAGGCGGCATGGCACAGCTCTAAGACCCCAGGGCCCCACCGCCCCATTCCCACAGGAATTGTTCAGACAGGGGAAGGAACCCAGACCTTCAGGTCCAGGATGTGCTGCACCTGGGTCCTGAGGCCACCCACAGCCACAGGCTGAATGCACAATGTGAGGGTGTTTCCACTGAGGGTGCAGGGTCCTGCTTTGCAGCTGTGGCATGAAGTCCCTGAAATAAACCTTTTAGGTATAAACCTGGCTCCTGCTTCACCCTTGAGCCATCCCTGTCAAAATGCCCTTCTAGGGAACCTCTAGCCACCTGGCTTCTCTCCTTTGCCACATGCTTTGTACCCAGAGCCAGGGACCGCAACGTGGATCTGTCAGAAGGGCAAGTTTTTCCTGTGGCTCCCCTCTCTCCTGGGCCCACTCCCCACACCTCTTTTTTTGTAGGCTCACCCCCTGGGCCAGGCTTTCTTCTTGGTATCAAGCTAAGTATTTCTTCTTAGTATTCTTCTGCTTCTTCAGTACCCCTGGCCCTTGGGTCCTCACATGCCTAGGAACCACCACCTGAGAGTGAGCATCCTTTAGCTTCTCCCCAAATCCCCACCAGCTTTGTCTTTCTCCCTCCCCTTGCTCTGGACCTCTTCTGAGATTCCCTGTGCCCTCTCTACTCCAGGAATTCAGTCTGTTTTCCTCTAAGCCCCAAGATCTC
>JAAGEH010000273.1:1101609-1130355 GCA_011751065.1 Lasiurus cinereus | reverse complement strand
CGGGCGGCGGCTCGCTGGGCTCCGGCATGATGCGGAGGTCTCCTTCCTTGTAGTCGTCCAGCAGCTGGTACATGTACAGGACGGGATCCTTCTCGTAGGTGATGTAGAAGCACGCTTTCATGATGGGCGCTTGCGCCAACACCATGCCCCTCCACTCATCCTTGGAGCCGTGCTCGCCCTCAAACAGGTGCTCCACCGCCTTGCCAATGATGGTGCTGGCCAGGTGCGCATCCGTGGCCTGGGCTGAGGCCACCCTGTCCGGAAGCACCCTCAGAGACAACACGCGCTCGTCTCTGTGAAGTTCCAGCCCATAGACGCAGTCGATGCCATCGTATTTCACCAGGTACAGAGCGGGGTTTATGGGCACCTGGTCCAGCACGGTGCCCTTCCACTGGGTGATGGGCTCGTCGCCTTCCTTCCACCCGTGGGCGATCCTGCAGCCCACGATGCTCCTGCGGGGCTGGGACGCAGGCCGCCCGCGCTGCTTCTTGGCGAAGCTCCTTTTCTTCAGGGGGTTCGCCGACCCGGCGGCCCGTCCCGCCGGCGCCCGGGCCGGTGGCCCTTCAGCTTCCTGCGCGCAGGGCGTCTTCATGCCTGCAGCCGCGCGAGCCGGGGAGACAAGAGGGGAGAAGGTGGGGGGGGCGTTCAGGGTGCCCGGAGGCGACGCTCGGCAGCCAGCCGGCGACATCCCTTTGTACCCGGCGCCGCCGCAACCACACTTCCCCCGCGAGCCTGTGGCCCGCGCCGAGTCCTGCCGGCGAGCCGAGCCGGCAGCGCTCTCGGTCCGGGGCGCGAGGGGCGGCGGCGGGGAGGCTGGGGTTAGGGGCTCCGCGGCAGCCGGGGCCAGGCTGCCTCCCAGGTCCGAGCCCCCGCCCGCACCGCCGCCCGGGCGCCCCCTCGAAGCCCCCCCGCCGAGCGCCGCTCCCTCCCCGGCTGGGAAGGACCCGCGGGCGCGCGCCGTCCCGCAGCCCGAGCGAGCGCCCCAGCCTCCCCGCGCCCCCCTGGCACCCTCTCCGCCCCCGTCCCCCGCAGGAGCGCACCCCGCTCCCTTTCCGAGCCGCTGCCCACCAATAGCCTTGCCTGCCCGGCGTCCGCCTCCGGGGAGCGGGCCTCACGTGCCCAGAGCGGACCCCGCGCGCGTGCCTTCGCGGGGAGCCCGCGTGGAAGGAGGATTAGCGGGCGGCGAGCCGCGGGCCGGCGCGAGGCGCTCGGAGGGGATGGGTGCGCCCGGAGCGCGTCCCGGGGGGCGGCGGGGCGGGCGCGGGGGATGGCGGCGGCCGCGGCGTCTCCAGCGCGGCACTGGCGGACCCTCAGCCTCAGGTCGGCGGCGGCAGAGGCCCCTCTGCCACATTGGGATCCCACCCGCCGCTACCGCTTCGACAGTCTCCTCCCCCTTTCTGTAGCGCAGCTTCCTGCCAGGAGAGTGGCCTCCCCTTCCTGCCAAACACTGGGAGCCCCCGCCCCCCATTCTTAGCCCACCACTGCCTTGGGCATGGGAGGTATTCCTTGTCTCCCGTCCCGCCCCTTTGGAAATTCAGGAGCTACCGGGGCCCCCAACTCTGACCCTGTCTTTTCATCTCAGGGGTCTTTGGCTCTTGTGGTCACCTGGACCTCCAACCTCTCAGGGTCCATGCCCCTCTGCTCTTTATCTCCCAGAAATTTGTGTTTTCTTTATTTTATTCTATTTCCCTTATGTAGTTGTTCTTTATACATAAACCTGCCTTCCTTGTCATTTGGGAAGGAATTGGGCGAGAAAGAGAGAAATGTGCTCATTTTGAGTCTGCCATCTTGATCCAATCTCTCCATAATGTTTCCCGAGGGGTCATGCTTGGCTTTGACTTTTTAAGGATGAGTCCTGCCTTTCTTGTTTTCTCTTTTTGACAATTGCAAATGAATTGCGTGTGCCATGTTAACACTGCGTACATTTCCAAAATTGATAGGAAGAAAATAACCAACGGAAATTCCACGTCCCGTTCCCCGGGAGCTCACAGCAAACCATTAATACTCATTTTTTTCTTTTGCCATTTTTTTTCTAGACTCTCACAAAACCTGGATATTTTGCATCTGCAAGTTCGTGGTCTGTTCTTTGCCATATAAAATAACACTTTCTCGAGACATTAGGTATTTTTAAAAATTATTGCTTTTACTCAAGTCGACAAATAGTTCTTGAGCACCTGTTACCTATCTGACCATTAGTCTATAAAACTCAACTTTAGAGTGACCACAGTTTAACTTTTCTCTCATTACTGAACATTTGGCAAATGTGTCCACAATAAATGGTAATGTGATCTACTCATCACCAAGGACAGCTTAGGGAAAAAATAACTTTATGAGAAACAGAAAATGACAGTTTTATAATTCAGTAGAAAAAGAAATTGGTTCTTCTTTAAGCATTGCTAAGATTCCTGAAATATTTGGGAAGACAGAAATAAAACCACATGTATATGGGCAAATAATTTTTGACAAAGGAGCCAAAAACATACAATAGAGAAAAGAAATGATGCTGGGAAAATTGGAAAGCCACATGCAAATGAATGAAACCAGATTACAGTTTGTCCCATGTACAAAAATTAATTCCAAATGAATCAAACACCTAAATATAAGATCAGACACAAAAAAAATTACATAGGAGAAAACATAGGTATTAATCTTATGTATCTTTTTTTGGAGGTTTATTCTTTCCTTTTTTCTAATAAATCATTATTATTCAGATTATTACAATTGTTCCTCTTTTCCGCCCCATAGCTCCCCTCTACCCGGTGCCCACCCCACCCTCTACCCTTACCTCCCCCACATTGTCCTCATCCATAGGTGTACGATTTTTGTCCAGTCTCTTCCCGCACCCTCACACCCTTTTCCCCCCAAGAATCGTTAGTCTGCTCCCTTTCTATACCCCTGATTTTATTATATTCACCAGTTTATTCTGTTCATCAGATTTTTTTATTCACTTGCTTTTTAGATTATTGATAGATATGTATCTATTGTTCATAATTTTTATCACCTTTTCTTCTTCTTCCTCTTCTTAAAGAATACCTTTCAGCATTTCATATCATTCTGGTTTGGCGGTAATGAACTCCTTTAATTTTTCCTTACCTGTAAAGCTCTTTATCTGACCTTCAATTCTGAATGATAGCTTTGCTGAGTAGAGTAATCTTGGTTGTAGGTTCTTGCTATTCATCACTTAGAATATTTCTTGCCACTCCCATCTGGCCTGCATAGTTTCTGTTGAGAAATCAGCTGACAATCCTATGGGTGCTTCTTTGTGGGTAATGGGTAAAAACTATTTTTCTCTTGCTGCTTTTAATATTCTCTTTGTCTTTTGCTCTTGGCATTTTAATGATGATGTGTCTTGGTGTGGTCCTCTTTGGATCCCTTTTGTTTGAGGTTCTGTGCACTTCTTGGACTCATAAGTGTATTTCTTTCACCAGGTGGGGGAAGTTTTCAGTCATTATTTCTTCAAATAGGTTTTCAATATCTTGCTCTCTCTCTTCTTCTGGCACCCCCACAATTCTGATGTTGGTACACTTGAAGATGTCCCAGAGGCTCCTTACACTATCTTCATATTTTTGGATTTTTTTTTCTTTTTGCTTTTCCACTTGGGTGTTTTTACTTCTTCGTATTTCAAATCTTTGACTTGATTCTTGCAGTGCTCTAGTCTGCTGTTGGATCTCTGTATAATATTTTTTATTTCAGTCAGTGTATGCTTAATTTCTAGTTGGTCCTTTTTCCTATCCTAGAGGGTCTCACTAAATTTATCAGACTTTTCTAGAAAATTATTGAAAAACCTTATAACCGTGTTTTTGAACTCTATATCCAGTCATTTGCTTTCCTCCATTTCTTTCATTTATGATCCATTTTGTTTGTCTCCGCATTTTCACAGCTTCCCTGAGTTGATAGAGTGGCTTTGTGTGTTAGGTGCCCTATAGGTCCCAGTGGCTCATTCTCCCCAGTTACGTGAGGTGGACACTCTTGGTGCATCCCTTTGTGGGCTGTGTGCACAGTCTTGTTGTTCCTATCACTGGGAGAAATTCACCTCCAGGCCAAATGGCTGTGAGGATCCTCTGTTTCTATGCTGGGAGAACTTCTGTGCTGGAGACACTCTATGAGACAAGGTTTGCAAGAGCTTCTGTGCTCAACTTGGATGCGATGTTAGTTTCAGGACAGAGGACAGCAATGATTTCCTGTCAGCCCTGCCCTAAGAGGCCCACAGATCTCAGTGTCCCTTGGTAATCACTGCAAACACATCTAAGAGAAAGCCACCCTCGAGTTTTCCCACTTCCAGACAGTCCAGTTTCTCCCTGAATGAGTCTGGGTCCCCAGAGTCTCACCCAGAACTGGAGTTTAGAGCAATCGGAAGATTTTGTCTCCTCCTGATTGAGAAATCCAGTCGAGCACTCGGTTGCCCGCCCCCCCCCCCCCGCCCCGCTCCCTCTGCACGCATCTCCGTACCTCTGCCTTCTGAAGCTCCTCTGGGTCTTGGTGTGCTTTTCTCTTTCCTTCTAGTTGTAGAATTTCCACTCAGCCAGCCTTTCTGTGGTTCGGGACGATGTATGTTTTGTCTTTTAGGTATAGTTTTGAAATTGTTGTGTAAGGCACCAGTTTAGGTGTCTACGTATTCTGTTGTTTCTCCCTAATCTTACGTATCTTGGTTTCTCCCTTATCTTATGTATCTTGGTTGTTATTATTTTGGCCCCAAAGACAAGGGAAGTAAAGGCAAAATAAATGAATGGGACCATATCAAATTAAAAAGCTATTGCAAGGCAAAAGAAATTCACTGCAAAACAAAAAGTCCACCAACCAAATGGGAGAAGATATTTGCAAACAACAGCTCCAACAATATGTTAATATCTAAAATATGTAAAACAATACCCACACAACTCAATACCAATCAAAAAATAAAAACAATTAAAAAATGGGAGAAACAGATACTTCTCCCAAGAATACATACAAATGGCCAACAGACATATGAAAAGATGTTCAACTTCACTAGCTATTAGGGAAATACTAATCAAAACTATAATGACATACCACCTCATATCTGTTGGAATGGTTGTTATCAATAAGACAAGTAGAGGAGAAACCAAGATGGCGGCATAGGTAAACATCTAAACTGCTGCCTCACACAACAATTTCAAAACTACAACAAAAAGACAAAATGGACACCATCCAGAACCACAGGAAAGCTGGCTGAGTGGAAATTCTACAACTAGAAGGATAGAGAAAAGCATACTGAAACTCAGAGGAGTTGCAAAAGGCTGAAGTATAGAGATGCATGCAGAAAGAACTGAAAGTTGAGTGTGTGGCTGGCTTTCTCAAGCAGGAGGGAGACAGAAGCTCCTGAATGCACTGAACACCAGTTACAGGCGAGACCCCAGGGACCCAGACTCATTTTGGGGGAATCTGGGCTGTCAGGAAAAGAGAAAAGCACACTGAGACTCGGGAGCTGTAAAAGGCAGAGATCCGGAGGCCTATGACTGTAGAGAGGACTGACTACTGAGTGTGCAGCTCGCTTTCATAAGTGGGAGGGAGATGGAAGCTCCTGACTGTACTGAACTCCAGTTCTGGGCAAGACTCTGGGAACCCAGACTCACTAGGGAGGAATCTGGACTGTCTGGCAGCAGGTGAAATTCAAGGGTGGCTTTCTCTCAGAGGTGCTTGCAGCAATTACCAAGGGACAATGAGACCCAGGGACCTCATAGGGCAGAACTTATGGGAAGCCAAGGCTGTCTGCTCCACCCTGAGACTCTGCCCCATCAAAGCTAAGCACAGAGGCTTTTGCAATTTTGCAAGTCTTATCTCATAAGGGAGTCTCCAGCACAGAAGTTCTCTCAGCATAGAAACAGATGATCCTCACAGCTAATTGGCCTGGAGGTCAATTCCTCCCAATGATACCAACAAAAATCAAGACTTAACTACAACAAGGCTGTACACACAGTCCACAAAGGGGTACACTAAGAGTGTTCACCTCATATAACTGGGAGGCTGAGCCACTGGGCCATATAGGACATCTAGCACACAAAGCTACTCTACCAACTCAGGGAAGCAGTGAAAATGCAGAGACAAAGGAACAGATCACAAATGAAAGAAATGGAGGAAAGCAAACAACTGGATATAGAGTTCAAAATCACGGTTATAAGATTTTTCAATAATTTCCTAGAAAAGGCTGATAAATTTAGTGAGACCATCGAGGATATGAGCGAGACCCTCGAGGATATGAAAAAGGACCAACTACAAATTAAACATATACTGACTGAAATAAAAAATATTATACAGAGACCTAACAGCAGACTAGAGGACTATAAAAATGAAGTCAAAGAGTTGATATACAAAGAAGCAAAAAACAACCAGAAAAGCAAAAAGGAAAAAAGATTCCAAAAATTTTAAGATAGAGTAAGGAGCCTCTGGGACAACCTCAAATGTACCAACATCCAAATTATGGGGGTGCCAGAAGAAGAGAGAGAGGAAGATACTGAAAACCTATTTGAAGAAATAATGACTGAAAACTTCCCCCACCTTGTGAAAGAAATACACTTATGAGTCCAAGAAGTGCACAGAACCTCAAACAAAAGGGATCCAAAGTGGACCACAGCAAGATACATCATCATTAAAATGCCAAGAGCAAAAGACAAAGAGAGAATATTAAAAGAGCAAGGGAAAAACAGTTAATTACCCACAAGGGAGCACCCATAGGATTGTCAGCTGATTTCTCAACAGAAACTATGCAGGCCAGACAGGAGTGGCAAGAAATATTCAAAGTGATGAATAGCAAGAACCTACAACCAAGATTACTCTACCCAGCAAAGCTATCATTCAGAATTGAAGGTCAGATAAAGAGCTTTACAGATAAGAAAAAACTAAAGGAGTTCCATACCGCCAAACCAGTATTATATGAAATATTGAAACATATTCTTTAAGAGTAGGAGAAAGAAGAAAAAGGTAAAGATAAAAATTATGAACAACAAATACATATCTATTAATAAGTGAATGTAAAAATCAAGTGAATAAAAAATGTGATGAACAGAATAAACTGGTGAATATAATAGAATCAGGGGCAGAAAAAGGGAGTGGACTGACAATTCTCAGGGGGAAAGGGGTTCGGGGGGTTTGGGAAGAGACTGGACAAAAATCATATACCTATGGATGAGGACAGTCGGGGGGTAAGGGCAGAGGGTGGAGAGGGAACCGGGTGGAGGGGAGCTATAGGGGGGAAGATGAACAATTGTAATAATGTGAACAATAAAGATTTATTAAATTAAAAAATAAGACAAGTAATAACAAGTATTTGAGAGGTTGTGGAGAAAAATGAACCTTCATTCACTGTTGATGGGAATGTAAACTGGTACACCCACTATGGAAAACAGCATGGTGGTTTCTCAGAAATTTAAAAGTACACATCATATGTCCTTTCCTGGGTAACTACCCAAAAACCTCAAAAATATTCTCCACAAAGATATATGTACCCCTATGTTCATTGCAGCATTATTCACAATTTCTAAGAATAGAGACAACTTTTGATAGAGAATTGGATAAATATATGACACATCTATTCTATGAAATACTACTGAGCCATAAGAAAAGATGAAATACTGCCATTTGTGATAACATGGAAGGATAATATGAGAATATTATGCTAAGTGAAATAAGTCAGTCAGAAAAAGCTACGAACCATAGATTTCACTCATATGTAGGGTATAAAACTGAAACTCATAGACACAGACAACAATATAGTGGTTACCAGAAGGAAGGAGGTGGAGGCGAGGTAAAGGGGGCCAAATATATGGTGATAGAAGATGATTTGACTTTGAGTGGTGGGCACAGAGTACAATATAGATCATGTATCATATCAATGTGCACGTGAAACTTATGTAACCTAATTGATCAGTGTTACCCCAATAAATTTAATAAATTAAAAAAAAAGTAGCTCAGCCAGCCTTGCTCAGTGGTTGAGTGCCAACCTATGAACCAGGAGGTTACATTAAATTCCTGGTTAGGGCCAATGCCTGGGTTGTGGGCTCAATCCCCAGTGTGGGGCATGCAGGAGGCAGCCAATCAATGATTCTCTCTCACTGACCTTTCTATCTCTCTCCCTCTCCCGTCCTCTCTGAAATCAATAAAAATTTATTGTAAAAAAAGTTCTCAACATTAAAAATTAATAATAAGAAATAAGAAGGAGAACAGTAAATATTTGGGAAAATTTTTACACTGAATTTGTCCCTAAATCAATATTTGATTTATTAAAATGTAAAATTCAGCAAAATAAAACAGAAGGGAAAAAAATTAATGAACAAAACAAAATTCCAATAAGCAATATGAACATTTCATAGTTACTTATAGTATCTGAATCAGATGACATGATTACAGAACTGCTAAGCTGAAAACAATAAAATAATTCCTAAAAGGAAAAAGAAAATCAATAAAAATTGATTCAACAAAGTATGAAAGAACATTAAAATATTAATGTCATTGAACATGAGGAATGAATTTCACCTCTAGTACTGCTGCAAATGAAAATTCATACAATTTTTTTTTGGGGGAAAGCAATTTTCAGATATATGTTAATTCATGTGAGGGTTTATTTCGTTCTGGTTAACCCTTATTCCTGGGATATCGCGTTTCGAGTTCCAACTAAAAGTGAAGGGTGTTTATCAGAGCTCTTGACTCCAATTTCTGCATCCTTAGTTTCAAGGGGAATCCATAAGCTCTTCTGAGCTTCTAAGCCTTTCAGTGATCCCCTTCTGAATAGGTAAACTTCCGCAGGGGAGAACACATCCAACACATTTACTGTTTATCTCTTGGACCTGTTCTCCTTCATATCCTGGCTGAGTAATTATTTCCTATCTTCCTGGTTTACCGATGCCTTTGAGAAGATTTATTTTTAACTGGTTTATCCAGCTTTTATTATTTCTTTAATGAGAAAGCTATTTTGAATTCCTTAGTCTCCTATCACTAAAATCCAAACTCCTATATCTATAGTAAAAGTGTAATATGCAAATTGACTGAACAGCATAACGACCATCCAGACAACATTCTGGACGACCACTCTATGACACACACTGGTGCCAGGCCAGCCAAGGTGGGTGCCATGCTATTGGCCCGGAGGCCTTGTCATCATCCCAAGATCGCCCCACAGAGGGAGGCCCAGGCCATCGGCCAGAGACCCTGTGGTGGGTGTGTGGGCTGGCCAGAGATCACCCCTACAGAGGGAGGCTCAGGTCAGCCAAATGATTGCACCTCACAGCTGTCACCTGCAGAGGGAGGCGACCGGTGGCAGGCAAGCAGTGGCAGCAGCAGGGATGGGGCCAGCTGTTGGCAGCCAGGGGAAGGAAAGCCCAATAGGCCCTAATCACCAGCCATGCCTAGGGACCCTACCCAAGGGGTTCCAGATAGTGAAAGGGTGCAGGCCAGGCTAAGGGACATCCCTCCACCTGTGCATGAATTTCATGCACTGAGCCTCTAGTTTTATTATAAAATATATGTGTTCAACTATTTGTAATAGCTCTAAACTGGAAACCACCTAAATGTTTGTCAACAGTAGGCTGGGTATTTTGCAGTGTATCCATACAATGGCATCTTATATAGAAGCAAGAGTGAGAAAATTACAAGTACATGCAACAACATGAGTGTCTCTGACAAATATATTTTTTAAAAAGAAGACAACAAACAAGCACACATTTTTGTCTTTCCAATTTATTTAAAGTTCAAAAATAAACTAATCTATGGGCTGGACATTTAAAATAGCAGTTATTTTTGCAAGAGTATTTTCCAAGTAGATAGTAATAATTTGCATTGTGTCAGCAATCGATGAAAGCACACCTTTATTGTAGAGACATTTTTAAGTGGCGTATATGGCAAGAGGGCTTCATGTAGAGCAGCAAAATGTGTTGAATTGTGACATTATTTGGCATTGCAGCCTAGCATCTAATTTACACTTCTGATAATTGCATCCCCCATTTCCCCTTTGTGAACAACCTAAGTCTAACCTTGCCGAGCACTGACATACTATTAGAATGATTATTTTATGACTAGGCACCCAAACTAATCAGAGCCAAATAGGTACGATGATATTTTGCACAAGCTCTTGGATATAAGATAGATGATCTTTTTCACTGGACATGAGTGAACTTAGAATATGTGAGAATCAAATTGCTCTGTTCACCTTGAGACTGAGGCAGAAAGCAGCATTGAGAAAACATCAGAGTCACACTAAGAAAAAGAGAGAGACTGTTCTACTAGTGACATATTTTGTACCTGTAGATAGTCAGGGCCATTGACTTCCCAATATATATCCCTTCTAAAAGGTTACTCTAAGTTAATCATGACAAGACAATGCCTGCTGGAAGTGATTGGTTTAGTATTTGTCATAGGATATGATTTGAACAATGAAACATAAAAATCTATTGGCTGGGAGACTTCTAACCAAAAAAAAATTTTTTCTTTACTCTTCAGAGAGACAGGAAATTATGTATTTTTTTTCTTTTTTAGGATAATGCTATGCGTACATATGACCCTTGGCATCTGTATAACCAGCCTGTGGGCAAAACCAGCATAAGGGAGATGGCAGAAGAGGGAATCAGAATAGTATGAGCCTTTTGATTATTTCATCTAGCTGCTGATCATATCATCCCTGGAGTCTTACTTTTGATTCCAATTTATGAGATAAGAAATTTTGTTATAGTTAAGGCAACTTGAGCTTGGGTTTTCTATTACTTGTAATGCAATCTAAAGTGGCAAAATGTCTGTTTAGTAAATGTATGCATATCTGTGCTTCATACATAAGATTATATATGTAAAAATAGGAAGTTTTAGGTAGGGTTAGGGATAAATAAATTAGAAGATAGAGATGAAATTAAAAACTGGGAAAATATTAACATCTAACTTAACAATTTGTTGAGTGACTTAATGGAATTTAATGATATAAATTCTAATGCATACAATGTATATAGGCAAATTAGCAATTTATATACATATCAGATAATCAAATTTTTAAAAATAATCCAAAATCTGTATTTTCAGCAAAGCAAAACATTTGAAAAAAATTGATGTTTTAAAAAAGTTATATTTAGTGAACTTGACTTTTAACTTTTGTTTTGTTAGGACAAAAGGTTTTTTTAGTGTATTTTATTGATTTTTTTACAGAGAGAAAGGGAGATGGATAGAGAGTTAGAAACATCGATCAGCTGCCTCTTGCACACCTCCTATTGGGGATGTGCCCGCAACCAAGGTACGTGTCCTTGACCGGAATCGAACCTGGGACCTTTCAGTCCGCAGGCCGACGCTCTATCCACTGAGCCAAACCAGTTAGGGCTAGGACAAAAGTTTTAACTAGCTGCTAGATATTCATAAATCATTGACATTTTGTCTTTTCACCATTTGACATAATAACGGATGGGTTGAATAATTAAATATACATATATCATGTTCACTTTAATTTTCAAAGCCCAAGTCACACACAGGGCCTGGGAGACAAACTATAAATGCGATCAATGCCAGCCAATAGGTACACACGGGCCACTTCTCATGATATGACTTCAGGAATGAGCAATGGCTTAAACATCCTCCAGTCACAGCCATCTATTTGCCATGGTTTTGTAGCACTAATCTTGCATTCATTGTGTTTATCTTCCATGAACTCAGTGTCACTGTTGTTCTTATGATTATCCATGAAAACCTAAAGAGAGCAATTAAATTCTGAGGAATAAGATTTTATCAGATATACTTGAGCTTTGGAGGACCACAAACCATTGTAATAGCTAAGATTTTTTTTTTTTTTTACCTCCCGCACAAGGATCAATTTTCTCCCCCTTGTGGGCAATATCATGCTAGTTGAGAGTACATGATCTAGGGCTTGCAGAGTAAAGCAAGAAGATTGGATGTTATATCAACTGTAATAGAATCGCTTTGTGGAGTTTTAAGTAGGAGGGTAATATAATCTTATTTATATTTTTAAAAGAGGGCAACTACTATTATGTGGAGGACTGAAAGGGCAAAAAGAGCTTAATTCCCAATACCCAATGTAATCATACTTAAGACCTTATTTTATTTTCTAAGTCTTTTAGATTTTGAGAAAACACCCTTCTCTCTCCATGCTATGGAAGCATCAGGTCATGTGCTCACTGCTTTTATTTCAGTTCTCTAGGGATTTTACTCACAATCTTTAAAACTCGGTCATACATTAAAAAGGAGATCTGTGATATTTTATCTGAGATTTTTAAAATATATATATTTTATTGATTTTTTTTTTTACAGAGAGGGAGAGGCCAGAAACATCGATGAGAGAGAAACATCAGCCTCCTGCATTTCCCCACTGGGCATGCGCCCATAGCCAAGGTACAGGCCCCTTACCAGAATCAACCTGGGACCCTCGAGTCCGAAGGCCGACGCTCCATCCACTGAGCCAAACCGGTCAGAGCTTATCTGAGATTTTAACGTGACTTCAGTGAAAGAGTGTTCCTCTATGCACATTCTAGTCTTTTCTGAGCCAGTGGGTTAGTCAGTCATAACTACGGTCAACCAGTGGTATAGTTCTCTCCCTACATGATGGAGACAAGATCATAGGGCAGTCAGAGGAGTCTTGCTCACACTTTGTGAGGGCCCTCCGTCAGTATCTGCTGTTGCTTCTTCAATGAGTAAGCTAGAAAGTTCATGGTCTATCTCAGCATCCTCTGGAGTTGATTTTCAAAAGCCACAGGGAAAATATTAATCCCTTAAACTATAACCCATTGCAAATTAGGCTCAGGGATGTTGAACAGCTATTAACTGCACAAAGTTAAAAAGTGGTGGGTGAAATGGGTGAAGGGTGTCAAAATGTACAAGCTTCCAGTTATAAGATAAATAAGTCATGGGGATATAATGTCCAGCATGGTGACTATGGTTAGGAATACCGCAATGCATATTTGAAAGTTTCTAGAAGAGTCGATCTTTCAAGTTCTCATCACGAGGAAAAATATTAGACCTATGTATGGTGATAGATTTTAACTAGACTTATTATGGGAATTATTTCACAATATACACAAGTCATTATGTTGTACACATGAAACGAATATAATGTCATGTGTTCATTTATGTTAATAAAAATTATTTTAAAAAGAGATTTCACTTTGTTTCTCTTACCAAGTATTATGTGTAGTGGTTGTCAAGTAGAATCCTCATTCCCTTGCCTTCATTCCTACCAATTATTTCTTTAATTGGTTTGAGAGGAGTTAAATATGTGCGACACCTTCTGAGGTGTCTCTTGAATTTATTTCTCTTAAGCCGAAGATGCAATCTAATTTATTCTCAAACAGAGAGTAGGACTCAGGGGCCAAGGCCATCTGTCCCTATCTGGGATGCCTGTAGTTATCTAGCTCTGCCTGTGACTGTGTCAAGTGTCAGGAAGTCCTTGGGGTCTCAGAGCAAAGGATATCCTCCCCATTGCGCTTTTCCGAATACACAGGAGATATTTGGAACTCCATTTTTGTGATTATTGTACCTGTCTCTCAGATGGTTACAAAACTTGCGAAGAGAAAAGGGGTTTTATTTATTAGTCCTCTGAACCCTCAATTGAACTTTATGTTGAGCCCTGGCACCATTTCCATCTGGAAGAGAAGGTATATCCATTGCAAGTATGGCAAGACCTAGCACCACTTCCCTTCGGAAAAACCAACCAACCAACCAACAAACAAATAAAACTTCGGACAATGGTTACGATCTCTCAGAAAGGAAAGGAAATTTTTGGCATTCTAAAGTTGCCCTTTGCAATTGTCTCCAATAATGACCTTGAGGAAAGAGTTGGGAGACTCTGACCATATTCTTTTAACAGTAATGCATACACAAACCAAGACTGACTGTGTAATCTCACCAGTAATAGCTCATCATTAATCTCATACTCATTCCATTTTAACTCAATTATACGTAGAAAGGACAATATGACTTGACCCTGGGAATGGAAAATGAATTGTGATCTGAAAAATGCATTTTGAAAAATTCCACTGGAGTATAGGCATCTGTCCTTTACACAGACACAGTGTAAGTTCCCGGCCTGTCTGAATTCTGCCTCCTTTGAACACCCAATAATTTTAAATTCTGTACTAACTGTTTTAATCTATGACAGGTGCTGTTTGGGATACCTGCTCCCTATTGCAATGATAGCACCCTTTAATTCTGACCTGATTTGAAGAGAAAGGTAAGGAACAATCCAAGGGGTTGAACATTATAGTAACAATTTACACATTTGGGTTTTGGGTTTTTTTGGTCAGTTTTAACACCCTGGTAGTTCACTTCATCAGCATTATACACCCAAACAAAAGCAATAGGAATCCAAACCCTTCAGCTTTTATCTGGGGGAGGTTGTGTGGTTCAAGGATATCAGAAAATGCACAGTTGACATTGACACCCGTTGTATTTCTCTTCCACCAGATATCTTGTTTAAGGTCAAATTATGGAGCTATGCTTCAAAACACAGCCAGAATCCAGGCAATTCTTATCGCACCCACTGTCACCAATTTGATTTAAACCACCGCTATCTGTTACCTACAATATTGGATAATCCCAAATTGATCTCCTCTTTTCCATCCTTTTACCTCACACAGGCTACTTTCCAGAGTGAACCTGATAAAATATGAGACAAATCACTCTGCTAAAAAGAACCAAATAGCTCGCCATCACACTCAGGGTCAGAGCCAAATTCATCCCAGCATTTCCAAGGCTCTAAGCTATCTGCTTCCCCGGCACTTCTTTTCACTTTGGGTTCTGTTTCGTTGGCATTTCTCTGAACTTACTTCTTCACATTCACTACTTCAGTCACTCCAGCTCCAGCCATGCTGGTACCCTCAGTGTCTCTAGAACATGGGAGGCCACACGTGTCTTAGGAGCTCAGCCCTTGTTGCCTCTGTACCTGGAATTCTCCTTCCCCAGACATGCCCACGGCCAGTCCTCGCACTGCCTTCAGGTCTTCGCTCCAAAGCCGCGTTCTCAGGGAGACTCTCCCTGGCCTTCCTCTCTTATCAATGTCAGACTCCCGTCTGCAATTTCCATAACCCGTTCCTCCTTATTTTCCTCAACGTTTATCACTTTGAAAATACTTTCGATTTATTTATTGTATCTTGGCTAATATCTGGCACGTTACAAGGCAAGTTCCATAAGGGTAAGATTATTTTATTTTTTAAATAACTCATCCTATGTTCCTGTGCCTAGAAGACTGCCTAGCAGCAGAGAGCTACCTGTGGTTACTATCGGTGCGATGAAGCTAAAACGGACAAAAATGGGGTCCAAGTGAGCCAAAAAGGGAGTCAGTTCTCCCTGGGTCTTGCCTCAAAGTTACACTCACTAATGCCTCCAGGGGCAACTGGGCATTTGATTCCTTAGAGTGAAGCAGACCAGCTGGGGGCTTGGCCAACTTGAGAGATTCTGAGTCTATAATGGGCCGAGCCCTTCCTCAGTCCCAGCTGCTGTATCCTTGTTGGAATGTGGACCATAATCCTCAGTTTACTGATTTTTTTTTAGGGGAGCCAGAAATAAGAATTTTAAAAATATGAAACCTCCCAAATGTCCAGGTAGTTAAACATAGAAAACACTAACAGGAAGATCACAATGA
Source organism: Lasiurus cinereus (assembly GCA_011751065.1). Taxonomy (NCBI): domain Eukaryota; kingdom Metazoa; phylum Chordata; class Mammalia; order Chiroptera; family Vespertilionidae; genus Lasiurus; species Lasiurus cinereus. The sequence continues at coordinate 1,114,784 of JAAGEH010000273.1, read as the reverse complement.
AAAATGACTGTCCACTGAAATGGACGCATGGGTATCCTACAGGTGACTGTCGGACTAAATTGTGTGATATATGAAAGAACATTAAGCCCCGCTATGGCGAGGTGGGCTTGCCTTGTGTCATTCCTGAAGGAAACGGTTCAAGTCGTGTTGGGGTGTAGAATGAATAGGTATTACTACTTTTTCAACCCTTGACACTCCCTACCTCCCTCTCTTCCCACTTGTCAGGGAGTTAGCGGAAGTTGGGCTCAGGGGTGTATCCTTTAGCCCCTTCCTTTCAGAACAAGGATATGTTTTGGTGAAATGTGGGAGGAGTAAACCGGAGAGAGGGTTTTGAGGGCACCTTCTATGGCAGCACTGGGGAAAGGGAAGGAGGAGAGGAAGAGAAGGGCGCATGTGTCAGGGCACCCTATCTCGCAGGGACTTTATTGGGGTTACTGCAGCCTCACACTAACAGCCATTGCACCTCTGTGTGGCATACAGAGCCAAAGGATCGAGTTACACCAAGCCACAGAGCCCAGCCTGACTTGCCATGCATCTATCTCACCTGGCACAAACAGCGGCACAAACTCCCATCACTGCTCCCCATGGGCCTGGGACTGGCAAAACCGGCCAGGCAAAACCGGCCAGGAGTTCCCTGTAAACCAGCCCGCCTGCTGGGATAGAGCCCGCAGATGGGGCTTCTGGGGACAGCAGACCTTTTGGTGGAGCCCTGGCCGGTACCAACTGTGAGGCATGGACAGTCCTGTGTGACAGTGGGCACCATCCTCTGACGTCCTCCTCCACAGGAAGCAGGTGCAGTCCCGCCAGAGAAAGAACAACGAGGGGACGGAGGCTGCTGGTCCTGCAAGGTCCCATTTTTGTGGATAAAATGCTTCCCCAAGGCGGCATGGCACAGCTCTAAGACCCCAGGGCCCCACCGCCCCATTCCCACAGGAATTGTTCGGACAGGGGAGGCTGAAGGAACAGAGACCTTCAGGTCCAGGATGTGCTGCACCTGGGTCCTGAGGCCACCCACAGCCACAGGCTGAATGGACAATGTGAGTGTGTTTAGGCCGAGGGTCTGGGGTCCTGCTTTGCAGCTGTGGCATGAAGTCCCTGAAATAAACCTTTTAGGTATAACCCTGGCTCCTGCTTCACCCTTGAGCCATCCCTGTCAAAATGCCCCTCTAGGGAACCTCTAGCCACCTGGTTTCTCTCCTTTGCCACATGCTTTGTACCCAGAGCCAGGGACTGCAACGTGGACCTGTCAGAAGGGCAAGTTTTTCCTGGGGCTCCCCTCTCTCCTTGGCCCACTCCCCACACCTCTTTTTTTTGTAGGCTCACCCCCTGGGCCAGGCTTTCTTCTTGGTATCAAGCTAAGTATTTCTTCTTAGTATTCTTCTGCTTCTTCAGTACCCCTGGCCCTTGGGTCCTCACATGCCTAGGAACCACCACCTGAGAGTGAGCATCCTTTAGCTTCTCCCCAAATCCCCGCCAGCTTTGTCTTTCTCCCTCCCCTTGCTCTGGACCTCTTCTGAGATTCCCTGTGCCCTCTCTACTCCAGGAATTCAGTCTGTTTTCCTCTAAGCCCCATGATCTCCCTCCCTCTAAGACATCCTTTCCCCCCAGGAAGCCCCTCCCCACCTCTTCCTCAGCAGCATCCTCCCCTCTGCCCTCCCCCCACAGCCCATCTCTAGTGCCTTCTCCTCCCTCCTTCCTAGAGCAGCCCGATAAGTCCTATTCCATTTTTAGATGACAGGATGATGATGCTAACTGAACTTTAATCACAGCCCGAATTTACAGCTGTCCCTTCCTTTCAGGCCCCATCCACCCAGCACACCCAGACTCTTCCACGTGTAAAGTCCTTCCACACAGCATGTCATGGCCACACACATTTGTATTTTTTTTTCAGAACAAGTAACAGTTATGCTGGCAACGATGCTAAATCAACAGGACCTTAAACTCCAACACACCGAAAAACTGCATTATTCTGCATGTCCACAACCTATACCTTTGCCTCCACAAATGCGGCAAACTCTACACTAACAGTTAGAACTTTTTCACCAAGTCATAGACATAGATATGGAAGTCATCGTCAAACTTGATGAAGTACACGGAGGGTTTGGCTTCCACCTGGTGAATGACCATGCCGATCCGCTTGGAGCCGTCTTCTTTGGTATATTCCACATGTTTGCCGATCAGGCCGTCCACCACCCCGGGCTCGCGCTCCGCGGGCGGCGGCTCGCTGGGCTCCGGCATGATGCGGAGGTCTCCTTCCTTGTAGTCGTCCAGCAGCTGGTACATGTACAGGACGGGATCCTTCTCGTAGGTGATGTAGAAGCACGCTTTCATGATGGGCGCTTGCGCCAACACCATGCCCCTCCACTCATCCTTGGAGCCGTGCTCGCCCTCAAACAGGTGCTCCACCGCCTTGCCAATGATGGTGCTGGCCAGGTGCGCATCCGTGGCCTGGGCTGAGGCCACCCTGTCCGGAAGCACCTTCAGAGACAACACCCGCTCGTCTCTGTGAAGTTCCAGCCCATAGACACAGTCAATGCCATCGTATTTCACCAGGTACAGAGCGGGGTTTATGGGCACCTGGTCCAGCACGGTGCCCTTCCACTGGGTGATGGGCTCGTCGCCTTCCTTCCACCCGTGGGCGATCCTGCAGCCCACGATGCTCCTGCGGGGCTGGGACGCAGGCCGCCCGCGCTGCTTCTTGGCGAAGCTCCTTTTCTTGAGGGGGTTCGCCGACCCGGCGGCCCGTCCCGCCGGCGCCCGGGCCGGTGGCCCTTCAGCTTCCTGCGCGCCGGGCGTCTTCATGCCTGCAGCCGCGCGAGCCGGGGAGACAAGAGGGGAGAAGGTGGGGGGGCGTTCAGGGTGCCCGGAGGCGACGCTCGGCAGCCAGCCGGCGACATCCCTTTGTACCCGGCGCCGCCGCAACCACACTTCCCCCGCGAGCCTGTGGCCCGCGCCGAGTCCTGCCGGCGAGCCGAGCCGGCAGCGCTCTCGGTCCGGGGCGCGAGGGGCGGCGGCGGCGGCGGCGGCGGGGAGGCTGGGGTTAGGGGCTCCGCGGCAGCCGGGGCCAGGCTGCCTCCCAGTTCCGAGCCCCCGCCCGCACCGCCGCCCGGGCGCCCCCTCGAAGCCCCCCGCCGAGCGCCGCTCCCTCCCCGGCTGGGAAGGACCCGCGGGCGCGCGCCGTCCCGCAGCCCGAGCGAGCGCCCCAGCCTCCCCGCGCCCCCCTGGCACCCTCTCCGCCCCCGTCCCCCGCAGGAGCGCACCCCGCTCCCTTTCCGAGCCGCTGCCCACCAATAGCCTTGCCTGCCCGGCGTCCGCCTCCGGGGAGCGGGCCTCACGTGCCCAGAGCGGACCCCGCGCGCGTGCCTTCGCGGGGAGCCCGCGTGGAAGGAGGATTAGCGGGCGGCGAGCCGCGGGCCGGCGCGAGGCGCTCGGAGGGGATGGGTGCGCCCGGAGCGCGTCCCGGGGGGCGGCGGGGCGGGCGCGGGGGATGGCGGCGGCCGCGGCGTCTCCAGCGCGGCACTGGCGGACCCTCAGCCTCAGGTCGGCGGCGGCAGAGGCCCCTCTGCCACATTGGGATCCCACCCGCCGCTACCGCTTCGACAGTCTCCTCCCCCTTCTCTCATGAGAATATCCTCTTAGTTTTCGGTCAGTAAAGAGGCCTCCCCGTCCTGCTATTCGCTGCACGGGCAGCCTCGCTAACCGGGGAAAAGAGCCGAGACTTCGCCCCAGTTCCAAAATTCGTACCTGTGTGACCTGTTGGCGCTCCTTTCTTCTTCCCCTCCCCACCTCCACCCTCCCGGCTCTCTAGCTCCACCCCTCAATTCCCTGCTAGAGTGGTTTTCCATTCTTAACACATTCCTCACATTCTTGCATGCACACATATTCATGCAGAAATACCTTACCTTACTGGAAACTTATATGGCTACAGAAATCCTTTATATGCATGCACCAATATATATATATATATGCGTGCATACATAGGTGCATTTCCTCTAGATACTTGCAGACAGGCATATTAGGAAACACATCATCCCAATTACATACCTCTACCCAATCACAACACACAGACATAATTCTTTGTATACGCATACCCAGAAATCCCCGTAATAAGAGTTTCCTGAAAGCAAGGGTAGGCTTCTTTGAGATCTGGAGACCTCATTTGGGAAAAATCAGGCTTAAGCTTAGAGAGTTATTCTTGAATGTAATTGCAACGTATAACAAACCATATCTAGTTTTGCAAAAACGGGGCATGCATTTTGACTCTTTTTAATATCCTTTTGTGTTATTTATAATTTTTTTTTTTTGCCCATGGGACCCCATAATCCTGTAAAGCAAGCATGTCAAACTCAAAGGCTCACACGGGCCAAATAACCAAGGTTGAATGTATGTGGACCGCAAAAAAAACAAAAGCTTCCATTTTCATAGAAACGTAGGTTTATTTCGATAGAGACATGCTGAATACAAAGGGCTGAAATAAATGAGTCATCACTGACATAGAATAATAAAACATTTTAATAAAATTAATATTTTTTCTTGAACATTAAGTTGCCGACACTGAATAACTGCATAAATTAATAAGCATAACTCAAATAAACCTATTTTTCTTGTTCTCCGAAAGCGAAATATTTCCTCTGTGCACACCAAACAGGTCAGACCAAGACTAATGACGTGGCCATGGGCTGCTAACGTATTTGCTGCTGGTATTAGTGGAAAGAAATGGTGCGCCTGCTTGTAATGCGTAATGCACGTAAGGGACACTAATGCAACACGATTATAGTCATCAGTCATTAGCAAACTTTGTAGTTCCTCAATAATAATTATGTGTAACAGGATATTGTAAAAATTAAGTTATGAAATTTTTATTAAGACATTTCTTACATATTATATTGGCTGGGCCACAGGAGTATTCATTATGGGTCTCATGCAGCACACCCTGGGGCCGAGCGTTTGTCATGCTTTCTGTACAATATCAATATTATTATGATGCTATATTAGGAAGGACATTTTGAGTTACATGCAAAAAGGAAACCATCTCAAACTGATTTAAAATAAAAGGAATTTATTGGCTACTTATTTGAAAAATCTGATAGATTAGACTTAGTGGAAGTGCTCAGCGTGTGGGCTGACTCTGTCCGTCCCCTCCAAATTCATGTCTTGAAGTCCTAGCTCCCAGCACCTCAGAATGTGAAACTATTTGGAGATGGGGCCTTTAAAGACGTAATTAAGGTAAAATGGGGTATCATATGGTGGCTTTAATATGATATAATATGAGAAGAGATTAGAGCTCAGATACACAGAGGAGAATGAGCATGTGAATACTGAGGGAAAAGATAGTATATAGAAGTCAAGGGGAGAGGCCGCAGGAAAAAAATCAACCCTGGAGACACCTTGATCTAGGACACCTACCCTGTTTCCTCGAAAATAAGACAGTGTCTTATATTAATTTTTGCTCCCAAACATGCGCTAGGCCTTATTTTCAGGGGATGTCTTATTTTTCCATGAAGAAGAAGACAGTACACATTTATTGTTGAACAAAAAAAGAAAAAAAAAGGAAATTGATTACCTGTATAAGGGATGGTAGTCGTTGTCATCACAAACCAGCTCACTGACTGGCCGCAGTACAACCAGAGCTGTTCAGGCAGTGCTAGGTCTCTTTAAATCAGGACTCATGTGCCCTATGGTAGCTTTGGGGGCCTTCTATTCTGGGGAAGCCTTATTATCGGGGAGGTCTTACTTTATGGGGGATGCCTTATATTACAGCGAGAGGCAAAACTGGAAGTAGGTCTTATTCTAGGGGGAAGTCTTACTTTTGGGGAAACAGGGTAGCTTCCAGAACTGTGACAAGATAAATTTGTGTTGTTTAAGCCACTGAGTCTGTCATGCTTTTTTATGGCAGCCTTAATGAATGAATACACTCAGTGATGCCACCAAAAACCAAGTTGGGTTCTGTTTTCTATTTTCTCTCATGTCAGTTTTATCCTGAAGTTTATGTTACAATATGGTTGTTGACAACTTTGGGAGATATGCTTCCTTATTCATGAACAGTAACAGCAATTTTTCAAAATTTCATTTGACCTTCTATATTATATTAATTACAGCAACTTTTGATCAAAATTGTACTTGACTTTGATTGGGACGAACATAGCTCATTTGCCTGCCTTTGTAATATGGACAAACATTATGCCTACTTGTCTTAAATCCAGATTATTACGTATTTCATAACAATCACATTAGTAAAATGGAATCATTTGACTAATTGGCTTATGCTAATTAAGTACCATCACTGAAGTAGGAGGTGGAGTCAATCTCACCAAAATGACATAGGTACTAAACAATCAAGGAAGACCAAAGTGGATACAGTGAGGTTATCAACGTCTGCAGCAATTCCAGACTTTTATTTTGAAAGGCAATCTAAAGTTTTTGTTAGCTTGTTTTGTTTTTAATTTAATTTTTTAATATATCTTTATTGATTTCAAAGAGGAAGGAAGAGGGAGAGAGAGATAGAAACATCAATGATGAGAGAGAATCATTGATTGGCTGCTTCCTGCCGACCCCACCCTCCTGGGGATTGAGCCTGCAACCTGGGCATGGGCCCTTGACCGGAATCAAACTTGAGACCCTTCAGTCCACAAGCTGACTCTCTATCCACCCAGCCAAACGGGCTAAGTCTAAAAGTTTTTATTCTTCTTCTAAAATTTGTGTTTTCCCTAATATTGTTCCTAGATATGCCTCTGCCAATTAATTGTAGATTTTTTCATATTTCTTTGACTAGCGAACAATTTACCCACTTTCAAAAATTTTATTTCTAGCCAAAACTGGTTTGGCTCAGTGGATAGAGTGTCCGTCTGTGGACTGAGAGGTCCCGGGTTCAATTCCAGTCAAGGGCATGTACCTTGGTTGTGGGCACATCCCCAGTAGGGGGCGTGCAGGAGGCAGCTGATTGATGTCTCTCTCTCATTGATGTTTCTAACTTTCTATCCCTCTCCCTTTCTCTCTGTAAAAAATCAATAAAATATATTTTAAAAAATTTTATTTCTAAATTCTTTCAAGTTGTTGGTATAGTTACAACATTCCTTATGAAATTGCCAGTCTTTGGGGTTCATTTATGAAAATTGTCCCAGCCCCTTTTACAGTTATCCTTTTATAGTCATAATTTTGAATTGTCTGACCCCATAAGGGTCATCTGTAGGGATAGATTGGCACATTAGATGTTCCAGGGCATCAAAGTTAGTATTTAACTTAGAAACCAATGCAAATATCCTCTTCTGAAACACAGCTTTCTGACCTCCTTTTGTGGAGGGTCACTGTCTTCAAAGGGGATATCTACACTAATAAAAGAGAAAGATGCAAATTGACTGTACCTTCACGATGCCCACCAGCCAATCTGGAGTAAGTATGCAAGTTAACTCAATAAAAATGGAGGATTAATTTGCATATGCAGGTGCCTCTGAGCACCTCAGCCACTCTGGGTCTCTGGGCAGAGTGGGAAGGCAGAAAGGTGGTGCCAGCAGCCAGGGGAAGGACAGGCCATTCTTGCATGAATTTTCATGCATTGGGCCTCTTGTGTATGTATATATAAAAGGCTAATATGCAAAGTGTCCCCTTGGGAGTTCAACTAGGAAACCAGGAGTTCGATCGCTTGCTATGTGTGCTGACCACCAAGGGGGATTGCAGAACAAAGGAAGGCCCTGGCTGGCAGCTGACAGCCAGGGAAGGGAGACTCTGGCGGGCAGCTGGAAGGCCCCAATTGGCCCTGATAGCCAGCCAGACCTAGGGACCTTGCCCATGCACAGATTTCATGCACCAGGCCTCTAGTATGGAGTAGCTAGCTAGTCCTAACATGTGTACCTTCCTGGGAATTAAAGTGATACAGGAAGAATTTTATAATAGGCCCATTTGATAAGAGTCTCAAAATCTTTTAAGAAGGACTTTAGAAAGTATTTTTCCCAGTACTACTACATCTAAAAACCATGCAATGCATAGGCATGGCCCTTTAAATACTAACCACTGAGGGATTATCTCTTCCAACTGTTTTCACTCACCCTACGCTGTGACTTTTCCAAACTGCAAAGTTTTTAAGGTTAGATATAATTATCACATGCCATCTTATCTTTTGTCTTGGCCTTAGGCATGATTTTTCTCAACCATATTCCCACACCCTGCCATTTATGGCCTTTGAGATCCCATTGCCCTCAGATTCATCCAGAAATTTTTATAATCCACAGTGTCGTCTTCATTTTCCGCATGTTAACTGAACCATATAGCTATTAATACATTCCAGGTAAGTTCAATAAGCTGAGCATATATAATGGCATTACATGTTGCTGTGAAACAAACCCAATCTGGGAGAATACAAGAACTATGCCACATCTATGATTTTCGGTTATTGGGCTGGCACTCTACTGCTAAAGCAAAAGTTTTTACGGGATAGTTACCCTGATCATTAAGAAAGGGGAAAGATTACTGATGTCCAGAACGCTCTTTCATTGCCTTGTCATACCACATTGAGTCAGTTCATCAATTTCCTTGGTTTGCTGCACTGGGCAATGAGGGAAAACTCCTCATGATAACTGACACCTGGGGGAGCTGTCATCCCAGCTGAGTTGAGCTAGTATTACTGGTCTGAATGTGATCATTGGGCACCCTGCCCAGTAGTCCCATTGGCAGAATGTAAGCCAGTCCATGTGTGCTTGTGGACTTTTTAACCATATGTTTAGTTTCTAACAAGGCTATCTCTCATGAAGCTGTGATAGAAAAGAATATCCAAAACAGCATCAAAGTCCTTTATATTTAGTAGTAGAGGCCCGGTGCACAAAATTTGTGCATAGGATGTGGGTCCCTCAGCCCAGCCTGCACCTTCTCCAATCTGGGACCCCTCAAGGGATGTCCAATTGCTCGATTAGGCCCAATCCTGGTTTGGGCCTAAACGGGCAGTTGGACATCCCTCTCACAATCCAGGACTGCTGGCTCCTAACTGCTCGCCTGCCTGCCTTCCTGATTGCTGCTAACCATTTCTGCCTGCCAGCCTGATCACCCACTAACCACTCCCCTGCCAGCTTGATTGATACTTAACTGCTCCCCTGCTACCTGATTTGCCCCTAACTGCCCTCCCCCACGGGCCTGGTCACCCCCCCCAACTGCCTTTCCCTGCAGGCTCAGTCACCCCCCAACTTTCCTCTTCTGCCAACCTGGTCACCCCTACTGCCCTCCCCTACAGGCTTAATCGCCCCAGCTGCCCTCCCTTGCAGGCCTGGTCCCTCCCAACTGTCCTCCCCTGCTAGCCATCTTGTGGTGGCCATCTTGTATTCACATGGGGGCAGCCATCTTGTGTGTTGGAGTGATGGTTAATTTGAATATAACTCTTTTATTAGATAGGAGGATAGAGGCCTGGTGAGGGTGTCCCAGATCCGGGTGGGAGTTCCCTTGAGGCATGGGGCAGCCAGGGGCCTGTGGAGGTTTGCAGGCTGGCCATGCCCCCTGGTTACCCAAGTGGAGGCCCTGGTATCTGGGATTTATTTATCTTCTATAATTGAAACTTTGTAGCCTTGAGTGGAGTCTAGGGCTGGCTAGGGTGTGTGGAAAGCTTGGCTTCCTCCACTGCTGGGAGAAACTCAAGCCTCCTACTGGCTTCGTGGCTGCAGCCATCTTGGTTGGGTTAATTTGCATACTCGCTCCTGATTGGCTGGTGGGTGTGGCTTGTGGTTATAAAGGAGGTTTGGTCAATTTGCATAACACTTTTATTAGATAGACACATGTAGCAGACACTACACAGATGTCTACTACCCCATCATTTTGTTGGAGTCAATGACTCAATGTCTAATAATCACAGAGACATATGTAGGGGGGAGGGCACCAGTCTGCATTCCCACCAACAGTGCACTATAGTTCCCTTTTTTCCACATCCTCACCAGCACCTGTTGATTGTTGATTTGTTGATGGTAGCCATTCTGACAGGTGTGAAGTGATATCTCATTGAGGTTTTAATTTGCATCTCTCTGATGATTAGTGACTTTGAGGATTTTTCATATGTCTATTGACTATCTGTGTGTCCTCTTTGAAGAAGTGTCTATTCAGGTCCTTTGCCCATTTTCTAATTGAATTGTTTGTCTTCCTGGTGCTGAGTTGTATAAGTTCTTTATAAACAGTATTTTAGCAATTAACCCCTTATTATATGTATCATTGGCAAATTTATTCTCCCATATGGTGAGATCTCTTTTCATCTTGTTGATGGTTTCTTTTGCTGTGCAGAAGCTTTTTAGTTTGATGTAGTCCCATTTGTTTATTTTTCCTTTTATTTCCCCTGCCTTAGGAGATGTATTGTTAAAATTTTGCTATGAAAGATTTCTGAGATTTTACTGCCTATGATTTCTTCTAGGATTTTTATGATTTGGGGACTCACATTTAAGTCTTTTTTCCATTTTGAATTTATTCTTGTTTATGGTGTAAGTTGACGGTATAGTTTCATTGTTTTGCATGTGCCTGTCCAATTTTCCCAACACTATTTACTGAAGAGTCTATCTTTTCTCCATTGCATGCTCTTGCTTATTTGGTCAAATATTAATTGACCATAGTGGCATGGGTTGATTTCTGGGCTCTCTGTTCTGTTCTGTTGATGCCTGTTCTTATGCCAGTACCAGGCTGTTTTTATTACAATGACTTTGTAGTGTAGGTTGATATCAACTAGTTTAATCCCTCCAACTTCATTCTTCTTTCTCAAGATTGTTGAGGCTATTTGGGGTCTATTGTGGTTTCATATACATTTTTGGAATATTTCTCCTACATCTGTGATATATGATATATATTAGTATTTAATAAAAATTTTGTTGAATCTATAGATTACTTTGGGTAGTATAGATATTTTAATGGTGTTAATTCTTTTAATTCATGAATATAGTACATGCTTTCACTTGTTTGTATCTTCCTCAATTTCTTTGTTCAATGGCCTATAGTTTTCTGAGTACAGCTCTCTTACCACCTTGGTTATATTTATTGCTAGGTACATTATTATTTTTTGTTGCAATATTAAATAGGACTATTTTCTTAGTTTCTCTTTCTGATAGTTCATTACTGGTGTATAAAAATGCCACTGACTTCTCGATATTAATTTTGATTCCTGCTACTTTGTCTAGTTTATTTATTAGGTCTAATGCAGCGGTTCTCAACCTTTGGGGGTCGAACAACCCTTTCACAGGGGTCGCCTAAGACCAACGGAAAATGCAGATATTTACATCACGATGCATAACAGTAGCAAAATTTCATGGTTGGAGGTCACCACCACATGAGGAACTGTATGCAAGGGTCGCGGCCTTAGGAAGGTTGAGAACCACTGGTCTAGTGGGTTTTTTTTTTTATGGAGTCTTTAGGGTTTTCTATATACAATATCATGTCATCTGTGAATAATGACAGTTTTACTTCTTTTCTGATTTAAATGCCTCATATTTCTTCTTTCTGTCTGATCACTATGCTAGGACTTCCAGTACTACATTAAATAACAGTAGAGAAGCAGACATCCTTGTCTTGTTCCTGATCTTAAGGGACAAATTTTTAGAATTTTCCCATTGAGTATGATATTGGCTGTAGGTTTGTCATATATGGCCTTTATTAAGTTGAGGTATGATCCTTTATTCTTACTCTGCTGAAATTTTTTTATCATAAATCGGTGCTGGATTTTATTGAATGTTTTTTTATGCGTCTATTGATATGATCATGTGATTTTTATCCTTTATTTTGTTTATGTGATATATGACATTTATTGATTTGTGGATATTGTACCAGCCTTGCATCCCCAGAATAAATCTCACTTGACATGGTGTATGATCTTTCAAATGTATTGCCAGATCTGATTTGCTAATACTTCGTTGAGGACCTTAGCAACTATATTCATCAGGGATACTGGCCTATAATTTTCCTTCTTTGTAGTGTCTTTATCTGGTTTTGGAATTTGTATAATGCTGGCTTCATAAAATGACCTTGGAAGTCTACCCTCCTCTTGAATTTTTTTAGTAGTTTGAAGAGGATAGATGCTATTGTATGGTAAATTTTTATGGTAAAATTTGCCTGTGAAGCCATACAGTCCAGGACTTTAGTTTGTTGGCATTTTAAATTTATTTTTTAACTAGAGGCCTAGTGCATGAATTCATGCATGGGTGGGATTCCTTGGCCTGGTTGGTGATTGAGACCTATTTGAGGGCTGCCAGCTGCAGGAAGGTTGGCTGGCCAGCGGGAAGGACGATGGGAAGTTGGCTGGCCAGGCGGGAGGGAACACAGGTGGTTGGCCAGTTGGCTGCCCTATCAGGGCCAATGGGGTCTGGCTGGCCTGAGGGAGGGGCTATGGGAGTTTGGCCAGATAGAGAGAGGAGCTGCAGGAGGTTGGCTGTGGGAGCACACTGACCACAAGGGGAAGCTCCTGCGTTGAGCATCTGTCGCTTGGTGGTCAGTATGCATCATAGCAACTGGTGCATTCTGGTTATTTCAGTAGTAATGGTCATTTAGGCTTTTATATTTATATATATGTTTTTATTGATTTTAGAGAGGACGTGAGAGGGAGAGAGATAGAAACATCAATGATGAGAGAGAAACATTGATTGGCTGCCTCCTTCATGCCCCACATTGGGAATTGAGCTCACAACCCAGGCATATGATCAAACTGTGATTTCCTGGTTCATTGGTCAATGCTCAACCACTGAGTCACGCTGGCTGAACTGTTGGCACTTTTTAAATGACTGCTTTAATTTCATTAGTTATTATTAGGATATTCAGTTTTTTTGGTCCTTCTTGATTCAGTTTTGTAAGATTGTATGTTTCCAGGAATTTGTCCACTTCACACAGGTTGTCCAAGTTCATAGTATTTTCTTACAACCCTTTGTATTCTGCGCAGTCAGTTGTTACCACTCCTCTTTCATTTCTGATTTTATTGATTCAGATCTTCTCTCTTTTTTTCTAGTTTAGTCTGGTTAAAGGTTCATCAATCTTGTTTATCTTTTTTTTTTAACCTATATCATTCTTAGATATGGATGACTGAATTATTTTTCATTTTACATAAAGAACTCTACAAACCTCATTACACTTTCCTTTTTGCTTCTTACTTTTTTTTATTAATGTGTTACATGTATACATATCTTCCCATTGCCCCCCCCTCCCAGGCATACCCTAACCCCCCAGTGTCTTGTGTCCAT
>JAAGEH010000273.1:1041156-1101509 GCA_011751065.1 Lasiurus cinereus | reverse complement strand
AAAGAACCAGCTGTTGGTTTCATTGGTCTTTTGCATTGTGTTGTTTTTTTAGTCTCTATGTCATTGGTTTCCCCTATGATCTTTATTATTTCCTTCCTTCTATTTACTCTGGGCTTTGTTTGTGGTTCTTTTACAGTTCTGTGAGGTGTATGGTTAGAGTATTCGAGTTTTTTCTTGCTTCTTGAAGTAGGCTTGTCATGCTATGAACTTCCCTCTCAGGACTGCTTTCGCTCTGTACCATACATTTTCAATTGTTTGGTTTTTTATTTGTTTCCCGTTAATTTTTTATTTCTTCCTTGATCTTATTTGGTTACCCATTCTTTGTTTAATAACATGATGTTTAGTTTCCATGTGTTTGAATGTTTTTGCAGGATGGTTTTTTTTTTTGGTAGTTTATTTCTAGTTTCATGCCATTGTGATCCAAGAAGATGCTTGATAATAATGTAAATCTTCTTGAATTTGTTGACATATTTTTGTGTCATAATATGTGGTCTATCTTTGAGAATGTTCCATGTGCACTTGAGAAGAATGTATATTGTGCTGCCTTTTGTATGAAATGTTCTTTAAATATTAATTAAGTCCATTTGATCTAGTGTGTCATTTACGGTTACTGTTGCCTTGTTGATTTTTTTAAAAATATATTTTATTGATTTTTCACAGAGTGGAAAGGAGAGGGATAAAGAGTTAGAAACATCGATGAGAGAGAAACATTGATCAGCTGCCTCCTGCACACCCCCTACTGGGGACATGCCCACAGCCTAGGTACCTGCCCCTGACTGGAATCGAACCTGAGACCATTCAGTCCGCAGGCTGACGCTCTTTCCACTGAGCAAAACCAGTTAGGGCCTGGTTGATTTTTTTAAAAATTTTTAATTAATTTTTATTAATTTTTTATACATATCTCCCCATTTACCCCCCTCCCTCCCAAGCATACCCCAACCCCCCAGTGTCTGTGATCATTGGTTATGCTTATATGCATGCATACAAGTCCTTTGATTGATCACTTATCTACCTCAACTAACTTTAATCTTTCTGCTGTAATTTCACAGTCTGTTTGATGCTTTATGATTTTTGTCCTCCTGAGAATTATCAATCTACTCCCTTTCTGTGCTCCTGATTCTATTATATTCACCAGTTTATTCTGTTGATCAAATTTTTAATTCACTTAATTTTTAGATTCACTTGTTGATAGATATGTATTTGTTGTTCATAATTTTTTGGCTTTTACCTTTTTCTTCTTCCTCTTCTAAAAGAGTACCTTTCAGCATTTCATATAATACTGGTTTGGAGTTGATGAACTCCTTTAGCTTTTTCTTCTCTGTGAAGGTCTTTATCTGCCCTTCAATTCTGAATGATAGCTTTGCTGGATAGATTATTCTTGGTTGTAGGTTCTTGCTGTTTATCACGTTGAATATTTCTTGCCACTCCCGTCTGGCCTGCATCGTTTCAGTTGAGAAATCAGCTGACAGTCGTATGGGTGCTCCCTTGTAGGTAATGAACTGTTTTTCTCTTGCTGCTTTTAATATTCTCTCTTTGTCTTTTGCTCTTGGTATTTTAATTATGATGTGTCTTGGTGTGGTCCTCTTTGGATTCCTTTTATTTGGGGTTCTGTGTGCTTCCTGGACTTGTAAGTCTATTTCTCTTACCAGATGTGAGAAGTTTTCAGTCATTATTTCTTTAAATAGGTTTTCAGTATCTTGCTCTCTCTCTTCTTCTGGCACCCCCACAATTCTGATGTTGGTACGCTTGAACCTGTTCCAGAGGCTCCTTACATTATCTTCACATTTTTGGATTCTTTTCTCTTCTTGCTTTTCCAGTTGAATGTTTTCTGCTTCTTTATATTTCAAATTTTTGACTTGATCCTTGCCTTTCTCTAGTCTGCTGTTAGGACTCTGTATAATAGTTTTTATTTCAGTCAGTGTATGTTTAATTTCTAGTTGGTCTTTTATCATCTTTAGTTGGACCTTTTCCATCTCTAGTTGAATCTTTTGCATCTCTAGTTGGTCCTTTTTTTATCTCCTCTTGGGTCTCACTAAATTTATCCAACTTTTCTAGCATATTCTTGAAAAACCTTATAAGTGTGGTTTTGAACTCTATATCCAGTCGTTTTTTTTCCTCCATTTCTTTTGTTTGTGATCCCTTCCCTTGTCTCGGCATTTTCACTATTAGGGGAAACTTCTGTGTTGGATTCAGCCCTATGATAGCAGACGCAAAGCCGCAGAAGCCTCTGTTGAGCTTGGGAGGGGTGGAGTCTCAGGGCTTAAGGGACCGCCTTGCCTTCCAGTCGGCCCCGCCCTCCACGGCCCCTGAGTCTCACGTGACTGGGTAATGGCTGGAGCGGTCCTTGTGCGGGCGCTCCGCAGTGCCTCTAACCGCTGCCTTTCCAGCTCCCCTGCGCTCCAGGACCACACGAGTCTAGGTCCCCAGGGTTTCGCCCGAAACAGGGGCCCAGTGGACTCAGAAGTGGCACAGTTGGGAGGGTCTGTCTCCCGCCCACTCGTGAAAGCCAGCGGCACAATCAGCAATCTGTCTTCCACGCAGCACCATGCGCGTGCGAGACTGGACCTGATCTTCTGCGACTACCCTAAATTTCCGTGCACCTCTCCCTTTTCACAGTCCAAACTCCCCCCGTATGAGTTTCGGCTGGATCTGGGGTTTAGTGTCGTAGGATAAGGGGTTCAATGCCTTTGAGAGTCTCCGTTTCCCTCCCGCCAGAGAAAGCCAGCCAGGTACTCTGGCACCCGCTCTCTCCTCGCGTGCGTCTCTGTACCTCAGCTTTTTGCCGCTCCTCTGAGTCTCCGTGAGCCCCTCTCTTTCCCTCTAGTTGTAGAACTTCCACTCAGCCAGCTTTCCTGTGGTTCTGGATGATGTCCGTTCTGTCTTTTAGTTGTAGTTTTGAAATTGTTGTGCGAGGCAGTAGTGTAGGTGTTTACCTATGCCGCCATCTTGGATTCTCCAGGATGCATATATTCTTTCTGATTGGTGCTTCAGGATTCTTAGGATATATTCCCAGGAGTTGGATGGTTAGGTTCCATTTCTAATTTTTTGAAGAGATCCCATACTATATTCATTAGTGGCTGTATCGGTCTGTATTCCCACCAGCAGTGTACTAGGGTTCCCTTTTCTCCACGTTCTCACCAGCACTTGTTCATTGATTTATTGATGATAGCCATTCTGCCAGGTGTGAGGTGATAACTCATTGTCATCTTAATTTGTATCTCTCGGATGCTTAGTGACGCTGAGCATTTTTTTCTTATGTCTACTGGCCAACTCTTTGCGAGTTGGGAGGATCCCTCTTCTTTCACAGGGCACTCTGTCTGGCCCCCATCCTGCTCTTTGCCAAAAGTTAATTCAGAGGGTAATCAGACCCTCAGATTCACTGCTGCCTGAACCCCTCAGAACCCTCCGCTGGTCCGGAGTTCTGTGTGTGGCCCCCTCCTACAGACACTGTTGGGGTGCAACTTCCCAGGCTGGTGTTGTATTCAAGCACTCACTTTTTTACCTGAGATATTGCAGTGTAAGTCTCTCAGGTGGACCAAATCACTACTGGTCACCACTTCCCAATACTACATGGGCTCCCCTTCTCTTCTCTATTGCTCTGTTTTGGGGATTCCTGGTTGGATGCAAAAGCCCCATGATTCTACGGGGCAGCAGCTGGCCTCCCTCACCTTTCCTCTTCCTTCCTAGCCATGCCGTGCTGTGCTGTGCTGTGGGAGTTGGCTTGCCCACTCTGTGTCTTCTGTCTCCTCTCTGTGCTCCCTGCTCACATCATTTCAGATCAGCTGGGTTTTCAAGTCGAATATTCTGTAGTTTAGCCACAAGTTTGATCCGGTACTGGGAGCAAGGGGACCGAACTTCCCTAGACTGCAGCCATCTTTTTTCTTGTTTTTAACAGAGAAACAGAGTCCTGACAACTGTCTTCCTATGTTACCACCAGGACTAGTACATCAGTTTATACTTTATTAAGTCTTGCTGTCATTACTACCAATCTCCAAAGTGGACTGCTGGTCTCGAAACTAAACTCATTTTTCTGCCATCACATTGCTACTATAGGGAAAAATTTTTCAAACACGGACCTAAAAATCACACTCCTTGCTGGTAAAATTCCAATGATTCTATGAGGCCTCCAGCATAAAATGCCAATTCCCTTCATAATCTGTCACCTGAAGTATTTTCCATTTTTTATCTTTAACACTCATCAGCATGTATAGTAGACGACTGCCACACTCAAATAGAGTGTGATTTATGCAGGAGGAAGTGTGTGTGTGTGTGTGTGTGTGTGTGTCTGTGGTCTGTTACTGTTCAAAGAAAACTATAAATGAAGGTCCACCAATTGCTTTTCCTAAGAGATTCTTCATAAAGTCACATCTTTTATTGTTTTTTAAAATTAATGTTTTTTTTTCCATAAAGTCACCTATTTTAAATGCAACTTCACAGGATATTAAACCAGACTGACCCAGCTTTTTTCCCTGCCATTTCTTCATTTTCCCTGGTAAATAAATTTTGTTCTGTGATTCTACAGTCTGATTTGGATCACACACAACTCAGAATTGTGGAATCTAAGGCAAACACACACACACACACACACACACACACACACACACACGAAAGACAACCAGATATAGCACCCTAAATTTTGACTCTGCCTCTGATTTGGATTCAGACCCACATTTCCTCCAGATTTTTTTGGATGTTTCACCTCCCTTTCTTTGTTCCTCTGGCAGTTATGCTATGGAAGAGTCAACACCTAAGGCAACAGAGGCAGTTTCAGAGCCCACAGTCACAAAGGAAAATGAGGTCAGGGATAGCAAACTCCCAACTCCTCAACAGAAGGGGAAGCCAGTCAAGAGGGTGGAACGGTCAAGTGATACTGTAGACAATGAGCACTCCGGCCCTTGCTCATCTAAACGCTGCATTTAAGAAGAGCCTCTAGCCTTTGGTGAAAGCTCCTCAGAGTGAAAAAGAGGATGAAGATACCCGTGATGTCATACTATCTACCTGGAATCATCACAAGGGGCCTTGTGGTGCTCTTTCTTCCGTGGCTCCTAGCACTTCATTTACGAAATGTTGAAACCAATCTCAACACCTACCTTTCCCTATGAAAGGCTAAGCTTCACTTACGCTCCCCTATCCATCAAACTGGACTGCATTATACCCATGTTGATACTCGGGTATTAAAGAGTTTGACTCTCTTTTTTTAAATTTTTATTAATTTTTATACATATCTCCCCATTGCCCCCCCTCCCTCCCAGGCATACCCCAACCCCCCAGTGTCTATGTTCATTGGTTATGATTATATGCATAGATACAAGTCCTTTGATTGATCTCTTATCTACCTCACCTAACTTTAATCTTCCTGCTGTAATTTCACAGTCTGTTTGAAGCTTTACTGTCTCTGTATCTATCCTTTTGTTCATCAGTTTATAATGTTCTTTATTATCCACAAATGAGTGAGATCATATGATGTGTGCTTTCACTCTCATTTGCCTGATGGAAAAGGTATCCGTGGAGAGAAAGAAAGGAAAAGCTCTCATACTACATGGGTACCATTTTTATAATTCAGTAGCTCAGACTCTCCAAGCTACATGTGCAAACTTTTCTTCTTTAGAGATCTAGATTGTGCTCCTATCTCTTTCTGGTCAACCCATTGTTATCACACCCCAAACCTCACTTCCCCCAGAGCTACCACTTTGTTTATCCTTGTTACCCATCGTAGTATATCATCTAAGGAGTGTCAATTTCTTCTTTTGTATCAAGAGCTTATTCATTTGCCTTATATTTATTCATTTCACCTTATTCTTCCTTTCATCCTGGGTGGTATCAATGTCCCTGTCGATGAGGCTTTATAGAAATTGAATATTTTGCCTTCATTCTTTTTTTAAAAAATATATTTTATTGATTTTTTTTTATAGAGAGGAAGGGAGAGGGATAAAGAGTTAGAAACATCGCTGAAACTGGTTGGGCTCAGTGGATAGAGTGTCAGCCTGCAGACTGAAAGGTCCCAGGTTCGATTCTGGTCAGGGCATGTGCCTTGGTTGCGGGCACATCACCAGTAGGGGACGTGCGGGAGGCGGCTGATTGATGTCTCTCTCTCATCGATGTTTCTAGCTCTCTATTCCTCTCCCTTCCTCTCTGTAAAAAATCAATAAAATATATTTTAAAAAAAGAGTTAGAAACATCGATAAGAGAGAAACATCGATCAGCTGCCTCCTGCACACCTCCTACTGGGGATGTGCTCACAACCAAGGCACATGCCCCTGACCAGAATCAAACCGGGGACCCCTCAGTCCGCTGCCCAATGCTCTATCCACTGAGCCAAACCGGTTAGGGTTCACCTTCATTCTTATTCAGCAAACCACAACAATGATTATACCATGGAACTGGTCATCATTAATACTTTTCAACGTCTAAGTTTTATGTTTAGAGATCTTACTTTATAATTCCAAACTCTTATCTTTTTACTCTGTCTTTCTTCGCATACAAAGCTCATGGAGACTCCTAGTTCCCAAATCTGTGCTAATGTCCCATTCTGTCAACCTCCTGGGTTTAACTCATTTTCCACTATAACCTTCCACCTCAACAGCATCCAGTGTTTTCACTTCCTCCAACTTTTGCACAACCTCTCTTGCAAATTTCTAGGCATGATTCATGGCTAAGAAATACTGAAACAAAGTATTGGTGAACTTGGGAAAACGTGACATCAAAGAAGCATCAGGGAAGTATTATGAGATAGAATAAATAATATCCTGAATTTATTGAGTACTTTATATGTGTCTAGCCTTGTCCTCAGGGCTTTATGTGTATTAACTCATTTTGGGAATGAGTTATGGGCAAGATTGCTTTTGTGACATTCTCTTTTTCTTGTCCCTCTGAGATTCCAATTTAAAATTATGTTAGATATTCTTCTACATTTTATTTATCGTCTTTATTTTCCATCTTTTTTCAAATTTATATAAATTGTTTCTTCTTACCAGTCTTTTAGTTCACAAATAGCTTTTCAGCTATATCTCAAAAACAAACCTATATGCTCAATTTTGCATTTTGTACTTTCCCATTTCTATAAATTCAATTTAGTACTTTCCCTATTATAGTTTTGAACTCCTTGCTTAAAAATTTCTGGCTTGGATTTTATTGCCTTTTACATTCTAGGCATAGTTGTTTTACACCCTGTGTCTGATAATTCCAGCATTTACAGTCCCCGTGGATTTGCTTCTGTTGTCTAACATTCTCTCCTGTTTTTTTGTTTGTTTGTGTTTTTATCATAGTTTCTTGTTTCCCTTGATTTTACACTAGACTTTGCTTTTCTAATATTATATGTAGAAATTTGAGGCTCAAGATGATGGTATGTTCCTTCAAGTAATTTTTTCTGCACCTTTCTTTGGACACTAGAAATCTGGTATTATTTTAACATAAGTTTAGGGCTTACTATTTTCTGGGCTTTCTTAACGAATTTAAGCAGGACTACAGTCCATCAGAGCTCTAGTTTGGTTCATATTTTTCCTTATTAATGTAGTTCAGCCTATTGTGGTTCAAAATCAAAGCCATCTACTCTTGGTGGACTGTAGACTCTGGATTTCATTCACACAACACAATGACATATCCGAAAATACAGATAACCTTTCCGCCATGACTTTAGAAAAACAAATGTTTCTCTTCTTCAGGTCAAAGTCAGGCTCAAGTGCTGAATTCAACACTAGATTCCTATTTTCTTGTGGATACTTATCTACACCAATAAAAGAGTAACATGCAAATTAACCATCACTCTGCTACACCAAGCCATGCCCACCAGCCAATCAGGAGTGGGTATGCAAATTAGCCCAACCAATATGGCTGCCAACCAAGGAGCTGGAGCAACCAGGAGGCTTGGGTTGCCCTGGCAATGGAGGAAGCCAAACTCCCCACTTGCCCTGGCTGGCCCTGGCCTCTGCTAAAGGCTATAAAATTTCAATTATAGAAGATAAATAAATCCTAGATATCAGGGCCTCTGCTTGGGTTGCCAGAAGGTGGGGTCAGCCTGCAAACCACCACAGGCTCCTCGCCCAGGCCACCCCACACCCCAAGGGAACCTCCATCCTGATCCAGACAACTTTCAGGGCAAACTAGCTAGCACCACGCCTGTATCCTATCTAATAAAAGGGTAATATGCAAATTGACCATCACTCCAACAAGATGGCCAGCAGGGGGGATGGCAGTTGGGAGGGACCAGACCTGCAAGGGAGGGCAGTTGGGGGCAAACAGGCTGGCAGGGGATCAGTTAGGCATCAATCAGGCTGGCAGAGGAATAGTTAGGGGGTAATCAGTCTGGCAGGGGATGGTTAGAAGGTAATCAGGAAAGCAGGCAGGTGAGCAGTTGGGAGCCAGCATTTCTGGATTGTGAGAGGGATGTCCGACTGCCCATTTAGGCCAAATACTACCAGGATTGGGCCTAAATGGGCAGTTGGACATCTCTCAAGGGGTCCCAGATTGGAGAGGGTGCAAGCTGGGCTGAGGGACACCCTGCCCCCCATGTATGAATTTTGTGCACTGGGCCTCTAGTCCGTTTTTTATGAAATCAGCTTTTATTCCCACTTAGTTTTATTGAGATAAAAGATTCGTGATGCTGAGTACCTTTTTATATGCCAATTGGCTATTTG
This sequence comes from Lasiurus cinereus, assembly GCA_011751065.1. Lineage (NCBI taxonomy): Eukaryota > Metazoa > Chordata > Mammalia > Chiroptera > Vespertilionidae > Lasiurus > Lasiurus cinereus. The sequence goes on along the minus strand of JAAGEH010000273.1, from coordinate 1,092,876 downwards.
TGTATTTCTTTTTTGGAAATACCTATTTAAAAATGTTTCCATTTTTTAATCAAAGTATTTATTTTCTTTTTTGTTCTTTTTCTTCCTTTTTTTCTTGCTAATGAGTCAATGCAGTTGCTTATATATTTTGGATATTAACCTCTTGTCAAATTATGATCTTCAAACATTTCTCTCATTTCTCAGATTGCTTTTTCACTCTGTTGATTATTTTCTTTGTTCTGCAAAAGCTTTTTAGTTTGATGTAGCCCCACTTTCCCATTTTTGTTCTTGTAGCTTGTGCTTTTGGGGTCATATCGAAAAAGTTAAGACCAGTGTCATGAAACTTTTTCTCGATGTCTTCTAGGAGTCTCTAAGTTTCAGATATTACATTTAAATCTTTCATCCACTTTGAGTTGCTTTTTGGGTATAGTGTAACATGACAGTTGACTTTTGTGCTTTGTATTTGCTTGTCTAATTTTCCCAATATCATTTGTTGAAGAGGCTATTATTTTCCTGTTGTGTATTTTTGGCACTTTTGTTGAAGATCAATTGACCATGTATTCATAGGTTTATTTCTGGCTTTTCTATTCTGTTCCCTTGCTCTATATATCACTCTTTATGCCAATGTCATACTGTTTTGATTACTGTAATATGTTTCGATATCACAAAATGTGATGGATCCAGCTCTGTTCTTCTTTTTCAAAAACTGTTTTGATTATTTAGGGTTATTTGTGCTTCTAAATGAATTTTAGAATTGATTTGTTTTCTATTTCTGAATAATGCCAATGGGTTTTTAATAGCGATTGCACTGAATTTATAAGATTGCTTGGGTAGTACAGATATTTCAAAAAATTAAGTCATCAGTCCATGAACTATCTTTTCACTTATTTGTACCCTCTTTCATTTATTTTATCAATGACTTGTAGTTTTCAGTGTACAAGTCTTTCACCTCCTTAGTTGTTTATTTCTAAACATTTCATTCTTTTTAAAGCTATGATAAATGGGATTCTTTCTTTATTTTATTTTATATTGTTTGTTGTTAGTGTATAGAAACAATGGATTTTATGTGTTGATTTTTATTTTTCCATTTATCAATTCTATTATTTCTGACAGTTTTTGGTTGAGTCTTTTAGGTTTGCTACATATAAGATCTTATCATCTGCAATTAGGTATTATTTTACTTCTTTCATATTTGGGTATCTTTTTTTCTTGCCTTATTTCTCTAGCTAGGAACACAAGTGGAAAGAATGGGCATCCTTGTCTTGTTTCTAGATTTAGAAAGAAAGTTTTCAGTTTTTTACGATTGCATATAACTGGACTTTTTATATTGATGTAACTAGTCTGATGACTGCTTTTATTCTGAAAGTATGTTCAATTTCTCAAGTGTTTTCTTTATGCATCTGTTGAAATGATCTTGTGATTTTTCTTTCTTTACTGTAGTATGTTACTGATTGATTTTAGTATGTTGCATCATTAATTTTGCCCCAGATGCATAATATATGATCATATTAGTGTGCTATTCAATAAGATTTGTTAGTATTTGGCTGAGAAATTGCATGGTTATTTATACGGGATATTGGTCTGATGTCTTCTCTGACTTTGGTTTTATTGTATTACTGGTCTCAAAGAATGAGTCTGGCAGTATTCCTACTTCATTTTTTGTAAAATTTCTGGCATTGGCATTAATCCTTCTTTAAATGTTTGGAAGAATTCACCAGTGAAAGCATCTGGTCTTGGGCTTTATTTTCTTGAGAGGTTTTTAATTACTGATTTAATATCCTCACTAATTATAGCTCTGTTCACATTTTCTATCTTTTTATGATTCCATCTTGGTAGTTTATATGAATTTATTCATTTCTTCTAGGTTAACCAATTTGTGCATGCTTGATTCCTTTTTTATTCTGTTATAAGTTGTAATGTCTCCTCTGACTTATTTAAGTTCTGTCTCTTTTTTCTTAGTCTAGCTAATAGTTTGTCATTTTCTTTATTATTTAAAAAGACTATTAGTCTTGTGGCTTTCTGTTGTTTTTATTGTCACTGCTTCATTTACTTCTGCTCTTATATGTATTTATTTTTCTTTATTCTAACTTTGGGCTTTTTCTTATTTTTTGAGGTATAATTAAAATTCTTATTTTTAAAGAATATAAATACCAGTATGTGTCACTATAATCTTGCCATTTAGTCTTGCTTTTACTGCATCCCATCAGTTTAGAATGCTGTGTTTTCATTTTCATTTGTTTCATTTTCTAATTTCACTTTTTATGTCTTCTTTAACTTAATATTTGTTCCACAGTGCGTTGTGTAATTTTAACATATTGTGAATTTTTCCTTTTTTCTCTACAGCTTTCATTTCTAGTTTTATTCAATTTTGATTGAAAAATATACATGATGTTATCTTGATCTTCTTAAAATTGTACAGACTTGTTTTGTACAATTTTAAGAATTGTGGTGTATTCTGAACAATGTTTTGTGTGTTCTTAAAAATAATTTGTATCTGTTACTATTTGGTAGAATGTTCTACATATGTTTATTAGGTTGTTTGGTGTACATGCTACTTAACTCTTTAGTTATATTGTTGTTGATGATGATGTTTTGTCTGGATGCACTATCCATTATTAAAATTGGTATATTAAAGTCTCCCACTGTTATTGTAAAGCTCTCCATTTCCCCCCTTACTTTGTTCACATATTTAGATACTTGAATGTTGGTTGCATATATTTTTTAATTTTTATATTTTTGTAGATAATTGGCACTTCACTATACTAGTGTTCTGGTGCATGGATTTGTGCACATTGAAAGGAAATTAACTATAAGAAATGTTTTAATATTGCTATTCACATTTTGGTAATGAAAAGAAAACAGGATTCTACCGAGTCTCCTATCTACCTACTCCAGGACTTCTGTGAGGATCAAATGAGATGAGGCACAGGGAAAAGTTTCACAGACATTTGGTTAAACTGTAAAATTTTTGCACCTGGCTATAAAGCAAGTCGGGTTTCTGGACTAAAGAAACTTCAAGGAGGCTAGTTGCTAGGGAAAGGAAGCTGGGCATTGCTACATGATTTCATTACCTGATGCCCACAGCCACCATTTTCAGGCTGGGCTGGGCTGTGGACCACATTTTGCGCCATGGTGTCTTGGCAGTGTTGGCTACGATTTGGTGGGGTGTTGCTCTGGGGTGGTGGTCGGGCCTATGTCCCACTTGGGGGAAGCTGAGTGTTGGTTTGTTGACACCAGATCCATGGTGCCATTTATTTTAAAATGGCCAGTGCACGTCATGGCAGCTTCTGCATTGAGTGTCTGCCCCCTGGTGGTCAGTGCACATTATAGCTGCCATTTGGACAGACCAACATTTAGCCTTTCATATATATAGATAATGTCTTCTTTGTCTTATATAATATACTAGTAAGTATAGCTGTAGAAGGATAGTAAGAAGCTAGGAAAATTCCTGGGCAAGTGAAATGGGGGAACTGAGCAAAGAAAATTAAACAAGGCCAACCAGTCTGAGCAACTTGCAACTAGCTTGTGAATTGCAAGACCTTATCTCCCCTCACCAAGGACACTTGAGAAAAAATGGTTTATACCTCTCCTCCCTAACCAGAGAATACATAGCTTAAATCTCCTTGACCTTGGAAAATAGCGAACAAAGACCCAATTAATGTTATCTGTGCCAGCTAAACCCAAGGACAGATGTTGTTGGGGAACAAATAACAAAAACCCCATTGATATCAGACAGACCTCAGATAAAAGTAAAACAATGAAACAAACCCAAAAATAATTCAAAACTCCCCTCTATGCTCATTTTGATGCATCAGCATATTAACAGTGGACCTGGGCCCTGGCCAATAAGCTAGGTGGTTAGAGCATTGGCCCATGCACCAAAGGGTAGCAGGTTCCATTCCCAGTCAAGGGCACATATCTGGGTTGCAGGTAGGCAACCTATTGATGTCTCTCTACACATCTTTGTTTTTTTTCTCTCTTTCCTCTTCCCTCCTTCCCTTCTACTTTCTCTAAAAATCAATGAAAAAAGTATTCCATGGTGAGGATTAAGAACAGCAAAATGTACACAGAAAGCTGATGAACATTCTACTGAAACCCTCCTCTGAAAGTCTCCCCTACAGAAAAAAAAAAAAAAGAAGGGTAAAAAGCCATCAGAACTTCCCTGGATGATTTGGCTCAGGGCATAGAGTTTTGGTTGCAAGTTTTGTGGGGACCCTTAAAGTTTAGAAAGAAATAAGAGTTCTGAGAAGGGGCATGGGCATGCTATGGTGCAAGCCTGCCCTGAGTCTTTGTCCTGAGTTTTTTTTTTTTTTTATCCGTTTTTCCCTGCAGGTGAGAATCTTAGGGAAGGGCTTCAGTAGCATATTCATTAGCTTTCTAGGTGCACTTTTAATATGCTGATGCATCCAAATGAGCGTATAAGGGAGTTTTGGATTCTTTTTTGATCTGCTTTACTGGTTTTACTTTTATCTTAGGTCTGACTAGTTTAATGGAGTTTTTGTTATTTATTCCCTGACATCATCTGTCCTTGGGTTTAGCTGCCATTAATTGGGCCTTTGTTCTCTATTTTTCTAGGCCAGGATGATTTAAACTGTAGTCTCTGGTTAGGGAGGAGGGTATAAACCGTTGGCTTTCAAGTGTCCTTGGTTAGAGAAGATAAGGTCTTGGCGATTCACTAACTGACTGTAAGTTGTTCAAATGGCCTTGTTTAATTATTTTGTCTCAATTTCCCCATTCCACTTGCCCAGCAATTTTACTAGCTTCTTACTATTCTGACTTTCAAGGTTTCTGCTGAGAAATTCAATGATAGTCTTGTGGGTGTTGACTTTAAACAAAATGTCAGTTAAACAATCCTCCATCTAAAAGGGTTTGAGACCAGGAGAATTGCAATCCAGAGCATGCAATCACATGTAAGTCTGCTAGAACAAAAATTATTTTATAGAGGAAGTGAGGAGAACTTTATTAATTGATGTAGGTATGAGAACGTCCCCTACAGGCCCTCTCAATTTCAGTCTTGGTTGAGGTCTACTTTATCAACTTTTTAATATCTCTCCCTTTTAATCAATATATTTCTCTTAAAATATCAATAATCAACAGTCAGGTCTTCCAGTACCTGCACCCTTTTTTTCTTTGATGCCAGAAAGTACTTTTTCTGGATATTGTGTCCCAGATTGGAGGGAAAGTACATGGACTGGAAACTGCTCATGTTCAAGTTTGACAAGCAACATGAACACACAGCAAAAATAATAACAACATACCGTATTTTCCAGCGAATAAGACGACTTTTTAACCCAGGAAAATCTTCTCAAAAGTCGGGGTTTATCTTATACGTCGGGTGTCATCTTATGGGGGGAATATATCCCAAACTCTACATTTTAACTGGAAAAGTTGGGGGTCATCTTATATGCCCAGTCGTCTTATGCACCAGAAAATATGTGATAAACGTAGTCTATATGATGGTTAAAAACTAGGAGCCCAAACCTGAAGGTAGTAAAATAAGGGGTGTTTACTATCTTAGACAACTCAAAGCTCTTAATGACAGATTAAACAATCAGAGAGCCCTAGCTGGCTTGGCTCAGTGGATAGAGTGTCAGCCTGCGGATTGAAGGGTCCCTGGTTCGATTCCAGTCAAGGGCACATGCCTGGGTTATGGGCTCAATCCCCAGTAGGAGGCATGCAGGAGGCAGCTAATCAAAGATTCTCTCTCATCACTGATGTTTCTATCTCTCCTTCTCCCTTCCTCTCTGAAATCAATAAAGAAATATATTTTTAAAAAAACTATCAGAGAGATTTCACCTTTTGCAATAGATTGGGAATTGTGCTCAAGAGCACTTTTCTTTCAAGAAAAAGAATGGAAATCAAGTAAGAAGCAAACATAAGAAAAGGAAGTATAGGCCAATCCTGTTGAATTGGGAAAGCTGTCTCTTCTGAATGCTTCCTGCTTCAATTTTTGGACATGTTTGATTTCTTTTTTTTTTTCCTTCAGTTTTTTAAAATTAAATTTATTGAGGTGACATTGGTTAATAAGATTATATTGGTTTTAAGAGTACATATCTATAATACACGATTTGTATTTTACATTGTTTGCCCACCACCCAAAATCAATCATCTTCTGTCACCATATATTTGACCCCTTTTACACTGCCCCCCACCCCTTTTCCCTCTGGTCACCACCATACTGGTGTCTGTGTATATGAGGGTTTTTTTTTTGTTGCTGTTGTTTGTTCATTTGTTGCTTTCAGTTTTATATCTCACATATGAGCAAAATTATATGGATATTAACATTTTATGTCTGACATTTCACTTAGCATCATATTCTCCAAGTCCATCCATGTCATGATATCTTTTCTTTCAAATCACCGAAAAATGTGCAGGACCAGCCAGTTTTGGGTGCCTTTTTTTTTTTTTTTTTTTAGGTTTGACATGTGAATCCAAGAGTTTATTGGCGCAAGACTTATTCAACATTACCTGATGGTATTCTTCTCACAAAGCTAGAGACGGTCTGTATGGAGGTATCTATTCTAGTACACAATATCTCCAGGTTGCAGAGCGTGTTGTTTGGGTTTTTATCTCCTTGGAGCACACTGTAAAAATATTCCTCTACCAAAGCATGATTATCTTCAATAGAAGCAATTAGGTGTTTACAATATTGAAGTATGTCAACCTTTACAAACTGTGAATGGAGAGAAGCAGGAGCCAAATGCATAAAATGTCCTATAATTATTTCAAAGGGGTAAGACTTTATAAATTCCAAAGGTGGTGAAGCTGAGATTGAAAATGACTAATGTCAGTGCTTTTGGCCAGGGTAACTGGAGGGTTTCTCCGCATTTTGCCAATTGTCTTTATTTTTTTTTCTATTTTGAAAAGTATTTGCTCAGTTTAAATAAAGTAATTGCAAATAAAATTTAGCTAAAATATACAGACTGAATAGAAATAACTAGAAAAAATACAACATAGGACTTGATTTCCTTGCATTAGTCGTAAAGTATGTGACCATTTAGAAAACTTCAAAATCAGTTATACTTATTTGAAAAGGGATTAATAGGAGTTACTGATACATCGTAACTAGTAAACTTAAAATACAAATTTCCTGATATGCATTTCCTGAGTGAACCCAAATGATCATTATTTTTTATTTTATTGAATTTATTGGGGTGTTCATCACCCCATGTCAAGTCTCCTATCAGCATTTATCCCTCCTTTACTCTCCTCTACCTGCCTACTCCCTCACTCCTGGCAATCATTGCATTGTTATCTGTGTCCATGAGTTTTTTACTCCCTTTTTCCCCATTTTGCTCAATCCCTCTAACCCCCCAACCTAGCCTTCACCCCAACCCCAATAGCTGTCAGCCCACTCTCTATCTATGAGTCTGTATCAATAAAAATATATTTAAAAATAAAAAGGGGGGAGGCCAAGAGGACAAAGGGAAGAAAAAATGTTTTCTTTCTTTGAAGAACAAAATAATTTATTTATTTATTTTTAATATGTTTTTATTTATTTTAGAGAGGAAAGGAAAGGGAAAAAGAAGATAGAAACATCAATGATGAGAAAAAAAGTCATTGATTGGTTGTCTTCTGCACACCTCCTACTGGGGATCGAGCCCACAACCCTGCAACCTGGGCGTATGCTCTGACCAGGAATGGAACCATGACTTCCTGGTTCATAGGTCAAATGCTCAACCCCTGAGCCACACTGGCTAGGCAAGAATTTATTTGTATTAGAGAATAAACAGACCGTGCAAGTATGTCCCTGCATTCTGCTATCAATGGTGCTTATCTGCCAACCAAACATTTCTTTGAGTCACAATGGCAACTTTCCTTAGGTTTCAAAGTTAAGGGTGGTCTGTTAGGTTAAAAAAAAGTGGGGGGGCACACTTCTGTCATTCAACCCTTTGTATATCTCTAGATTTCTTAATGTGTGGATAAGGCCAAAAACAGAATAATTGATTAATTAAGACTTTGTTTTTCTAAAAGCAAATAAAGTAAGGCAATTATTGCATTCAAGGAAACCTGAGGAACTGAGGGTGGTAAAAACAATATGTTGTAATACTGGCCAAATAGTACAGAACTGTTGGAACACCCGATCAGTAAAATGAGTTACCTGATCATTTTGTAGTTTGAGAGGGGTTCCCCACAATAATATTTTCTAACGGACTTTAGCCACAAAAGGGGCAGTAGCCTATCTACAACAGAAAGCTCTAGTTCAGTGAGCAAACACACCGACCATGACTAAAGCATATTTATATCCATGAAATGGAGGAATCTGTACGGAATCCACTTGCCAACACTTGACTGGATCCATTAGGCAATGTAAAATATCAATGAGAAATACAAACAGGCTTTCCTCGGTTATGCTTTAGACAAGTGGGACAAGAGAGGTAGGCACTTTTTGTGGCCTTATTGTTTCCCCCCAAATATTGATTTATTTTTGATATTAGACAAATAATAGTATGGAGTAGACATTTTATAGCCTCAGGTAGGACTTGGTTGTTATTGGTTTGGCCCAAACCAGAGCTTTCTCTCTCTCTCTCTTTTTTTAAAATATATTTTATTGATTTTTCACAGAGAGGAAGGGAGAGGGAAAGTCAGAAACATCGATGAGAGAGAGACATCGATCAGCCGCCTCCTGCACACCCCACACTGGAGATGTGCCCGCAAGCAAGGTACATGCCCCTGACTGGAATCGAACCCGGGACCCTGAAGTCCACAGGCCGACGCTCTATCCACTGAGCCAAACCGGTCTCAGCCAGAGCTTTCTCTTTTTATCAAAACAACAATTGTTGGATTCCACATGTGAGTGAAATCATATTGTACTTGTATTTCTCCCACTGGCTTTTTCATTTAGGCAGTACTTGTTTCTGAAAACAATCATTTGTGTTTTTTTTTTGTACAGTAATGCCTCAGGATAATACTAAGGGCTCTTTTATTTTCCACAAGTCCTTAAAATGATCTGGATGATAAAAGTTTCCTTTTTAAAAAATATATATATATTATTAATTTTTTTACAGAGAGGAAGGGAGAGAGATAGAGAGTTAGAAACATCGATCAGCTGCCTCCTGCACACCCCTTGCTGGGGATGTGCCCGCAACCAAGGTACATGTCCTTGACCGGAATCGAACCTGGGATCTTTCAGTCCTCAGGCTGACTCTCTATCCATTGAGCGAAATGGTTTTCAGCAAAAGTTTCTTGATATGGAGTGCACTGTGGATTCTCCCGCTATCAGTTGAAAAATTTGCCCATAAAGAGCATGGTAGCTGATACGCTAGGCACAATTGAACAGTGCTCTCAAATTCTTTCCTTTCATTATAAAATGAAAGAAATACTAGTATATGCTGAAGTTCATTTTATTCACCTCAACAGGTCTTGGAAAGCTACTGTCAAATTCTAGACCTATTTCCCCCTTTTCAGGAGAAAGACATTCTGACATGATACTTTTCTAAGAAGTCTTAGCTTAATGAATGAATAGGGAGAAAAGGAACTAAAGAGAAAAGGGGGTGAGTATCTCTTCAAGTGCCTCTACAAAATAGGATAGATTTAGAAACAAGGACTTGTAGAGGTGTCTGAGCAATCCCCACTATTTGAACTGTTTCATTACTCTGAGCCAGAGGCTGCTTTATAGCAGTGGTTCTGAGAACCAGAGGTGTGGCAATGTTGTCAGTAAGGACTCAGAGAGATTTATGCTCAATTAGGAAAAAAGAAGTATTGAAGCCTATTAAGAGGAGGCTTTGAGAGGGCCCCTGTAGTTCCTTGGAACCCCATCAACTTGAAATTAGGACAACTGAAAGGCTGGTTAGAATCCCAAGGGCACCTGAAGTGGTGATATTTGTGACAATGTCTTTTCCAGTGTCCTGGCTCTTTGCAGCAATAGCATAAACTGGGGTTCTGGTTTTGCACTGGGTCCTTTAAAATTTCAAGCTGAACATTTAAAATTTTAACCATCTGACTTGTCCGTAACTCATCTAGTGTGTGAGCAAGCTGATATGAAACAGGAAGTAAATCTAGGGTGGACACCGTTTACAATTCAATTTTGTTTCTTTTGAGTAAAAGAAAAAAAAAAAGTCAGTTCGGCCTGTTAATAAACATAAAGTTGAAGGCTCCCTGAAGTAAAACCAGGATTTTCTTTGAAAATAATCTGAAGTCAATTATACTAATTATGAACAGGTTCATTAGGCGTTGTGTACAAGCCTAAATGTTATTCCCATCAATAGCCTTTGGGAAAATCCCAGGCATTGCCCAAGAAGGTCTTTAAGCAATTGCATGAGCCTGGTCATGTAATAAGTCAGCAGGGTAGTCTCCTTGTTGTAATGCCAGAGACTCTTTAGAATTTCCTCAATGGTCAGGTTTCATCCAATGTCGAACCGGAAACTCGCTAACAAGCATGTGGACTAACTGATAGAAAGCTGAAAATCCCTCAGTAAATTCATGAAGAGCCTCAGTTACTTTAGGAAACTCTTGATGATGACTCACAATTCAGCCACAGCCCTGGGAACATAATAAAGCTGAGGTTTATTAGGATACTCAGAAGGCTTAAGTGAAAAAAATAAAGGTACTGACAGGTTCAGAGAAGGGGGAGGGTGGCCTAGGAGGCAGAGCCAGAGACAAAGAAGCTGAAGGAGGCGACGAAGAGGGCACTGCAGATGGAGCCTAAGACAAAGGATCCAGGGAACTGAGGCAAGATGGTTCATGGTTCGATTCCCGGTCAGGGAACATGCCTGGTTGCCCGCTCGATCCCCAGTATGGGGCATGCAGGACGCAGCCAATCAACGATTCTCTCATCATGGATGGTTCCAGAAGCAAGGAACACAAGGCTGTGTAAGACATCTCTTTCTTTGTTTTAAAAAAAATGTCTTTATTGATTTCAGAGGGGAAGAGAGAGGGGGAGACGGAGAGAAACATCCACGATGAAAGAGAATCATTGATGGGTTGCCTCCTGCACGCCCCCCACACTGGGGATGGAATGGGCAACCCGGGCATGTGCCCTGACCAGGAATCGAACTATGATCTCTTGGTTTCTAGGTCAATGGTCAACCACTGAGCCACACAGGCCGGGCATCTTTCTTTAAACAATTATTTGTCTCCGTTAATCTTAAAACTTTACTTTGCAAAGAGACAACAGACTCCTGGAACCCCCAGATACAAATCAAAATGTGTTCCATTTAGTTTTGCCAATTCCCAGAGCTATGATTGTACAATTCAAGTTATTTTTAAAAGTAAGTTTGAGGATTTTATAAGTTCCCCATAAAAGCCATCGGTATTCTGAATTACTACTTCTGGCCAAATAAGTCCCTTTATTTCGATAAAGGCATGAGGCTTGACCATGGCTTCAAAACAACCTTAGCTAGTGTCTCTGTAGGGGAGGCACCCTGAAAGTATTTAGATAACTGAAACCCCATTTCTAAGATTTTTTTTTCCCTCTAGAACAAAAGTCCAAAACAGTCTCAACAACTTAAGTAGCTTAAATCATTTAAACAGCTTAAAGAGCCCTCCCTGCCTACAAGCCAAATACCAGTCAGTCCAACTTAGAACAGTGTGATTCTGAATGAATTAGGTCAAGGCTGAAGCAACAGTTTCAAAGAGACAGCTCAGTCCTGTGGGAGTCAGGTCAGAGGCTGAACAGCAAAATCCTAGTAGGTCAGCTCAAAGGCTGGTCAAAGGCTGCACCACACTTTGAAACGAGACTGTCTGGTTTAGGACGAAAGCAACGACTAGCTAATTTTAGGAGAAACAGTTTTGTTCAAGGGAACCATCAGGCTGGCGGATAGCCACTTTCAAGAAACAGCCTGATCCTGAAGAAATCAGGCCAAAGTGTCATATCAAAGTACTTACAGACAAACGGCCTTTAAAAGAAAAGTATGATGCCTCTGAAAAGATCTGTGAGAAAGCCTGGAGATCTTCAGAATGCAGAGAGAGAGGGATATTGTATCCAGGGGGGAAAAAAACACAACTTTCCTTTAAAGTGTCGGATGGGTGGGCAAGAACATGAGCGAGATCAAGGGACGCTGTGGCTGCCTCTCCTGTTTGTTCACCAGCCATCGTTATTGGGGGAGGAGGAGTCATTTCTGGATCCACCAGGGAGCCCCTAAATATGTTTACCGAAGTCAAAAAGTCAGCCAGATAGTCCTCCAACAAAATTGTTTATGGAAAAAAAAATGCCTCCCTTGTTGACATAAAGCATCTCAGGCCACAAACAAAGAAGAGACTGTGCCAGCGGGAGTCAATTTACCACTAAACCTTGTGTTGTTAACATCTCAGGAAATTGTACTGTGAGTATTTTTGTGGGTTTTTTTTTCTGCTTTTGTTGCTGGCTAAATGTATGAGGAGCACAGTTTTAAAACACAAAGAGGCCATCAAGAGTGCTAGTGTTGGTAAGGGCGTGAAAAACAAACAATGATCACATGCAATAGAAGACTATTGTTGATTCGGATAAATTAAAAGTAGCTACCAGTGACGGCAAGCAAAGATGCTACATATTGACCTCCAGAAAGACACCCCTGAAACCAGTGCTGAAAGTGGTTCCTTTAAGGCTAGTCGAGGGTGATTCAATAAATATTTTAAAAATATATATATATACATTTTATTGATTTTTTTTACAGAGAGGGAGAGGGATAGAGAGCTAGAAACATCAATGAGAGAGCAACATTAATCAACTGTGTCTTGCACACCCCTCACTGGGGATGTACCGCAACCAAGGTACATGCCCCTGACTGGAATCGAACCTGGGACCATTCAGTCTGCAGGCCAACGCTCTATCTATCCACTGAGCCAAACGGGTTAGAGCTGATTCAATAAATGTAAGAAGTGTTTGTTTATAAATTAAACAGTACATTAGACATATCTAAACTAATAAAAGGGTAATATGCTAACTAGACCTGGAGACCTTCTGGCAGGCCTTCCGAACATCCTTTCGGACAAAGCCATGATGGCGGGGCCGAGACAGAGGCAGTTAGGGGTGATCAGGCCAGGATGGGAGGGCAGTTGGGAGTAGTCAATCTTGCAGGGGAGGCAGTTGGGGATGAGCAGATCAGCAGGCAGAATGGTTAGGGGTGATCAGGCAGGCAGGCAGGTGAGTGGTTAGAAGCCAGCAGTCCTGTATTGCAAGAGGGATGTACAACTGCTAGTTTAAGCCCGACCCCACAGGCAATTGGACATCCTCCCAGGGGTCCCAGATTGGAGAGAGTGCAGGCCGGGCTGAGGGACCCCCCCCCCCAACCCCCGCACGAATTTTGTGCACCAGGCCACTAGTACCATATATAAGAAAGGTTAAAACAGTATCAGTTGGGGGATCTGGAAAGAATTAGTTCAGTTTACATTATTTCTAATGGGGAAAAATGATTATGTTTTCTAACAAATGGCTTTTCAAACAGGCTTCCGGAACTAAGTTCGAGAACCTATTAGTAGATGCCACTGAATATATGAGTTATTTCTGTAGGGCTTTGCAGGCAGAAGAGTTCCCCCTGCAGATCCTCCTGATTGTAATCTTGGTTGGGGTTTTTATTTTATTTTATTCTTTACATGGGGGAATCTGTCATATGTAAAAAGTCACCTTTCTCTTTTTACTAACAAAACACTCTAGTTGTATTTAATCTCTGACAATTTTTATTATAATGTCTCTTGGTGTGGACTTCATGAATTGATCTTTTGTGATTGTGGGGTTTCTTAAATATGTATCTATATATCCTTCCCAAGATTTGGGAAGTTTTTTTGTCATTACTTCTTTTTTTAATGTTTTTTTTTAAAGTTGATTTTAGAGAGAGAGGAAGAGAGAGGGAGAGAAAGATGGAAACATCAATGATGAGAGAGAATCATTGATCAGTTGCCTCCTGCATGTCACCTACTGGGAATGGAGCCCACAACCCTGGCATGTGCTCTGACCAAGAGTTGAACCAGTGACCTTCTGGTATGTGAGACAATACTCAACCAACTAAGCCAGACTGTCAAGGGCTGTCATTACTTCTTTTTTATCCACAGCTTTATTGAGATAAAATGTACACATAACATTGTGTAAGTTTGAGGTGTGCAATTTGATACACATATATATTGCAAAATGTTTACCAAAATAAGGTTAGCTAACATATCCTATACCACATGTAACTGCTATTTTTTTGGCATTGCTAAGGTGAGAAAAGTAATGTTCTACTCTCATAGCAACTTTGAAGTATGCAAAACAGGATTGTATTTTATACTCACCATGATGTACATTAGATACCTGGAATTCATTCACCTTATAACTAGAAGAAGTTCTCATTTACCAGCATCTCCTCTTTTCTCCAACCTCTCAAACTCTGACAACCACCATTCTACTTTCTCTTCCTATGAGTTCACTGATTGTGTATTTCTCATAGAACTGGCGTTGTACAGTATTTGTCTGATGTGTAAAGGTAGGTTGTTTACTTGAGATTTTTCTTGTTTCGTGAGGTAGGCATTTATTGCTATGAACTTTTGTCTTAGGATTGCTTCCTCTGCATCACGTAAGTTTGGTATGTTCATTGCCAGCAGAAGGCCAACCCTTCAAGACTGGGAGAAGTGACTGTTCGTGATTACAAATGAACATGGAGAGTCAAGCAAAAGGAAGCAAGAAAGGAATGTGTTCCAAACAAAAGGATAAAATAAAACCTGATAAGAGTACTTAACAGATGGGCTCTGATGGCCAAAATGGTTTGCATTTTTGGTCTATGGGACTGTAATGATCCGAGAGCCCATTCCTGCTTCGAATACTACCACTAAATGAGCACTGCACTGATAGCAGACTTAAACATACCCCAGACAGTCTCAGAAAGAGGGCTGTTTTCTTGTTCAGGAAATGTGACCTGATTGGAGGCTTCTAATCTGGCACACTTATTGCGGACGATAGGCATACTCTCAGAGAACAGAGATCAGTGGATGACGTCTTGTCTCTCTGTCTCATTGTCCCTGTCTGGTGCCCTGATTTTTGCAGTTGTTGCTTGAGGACACCTCCATATCACCTGGCTCTGGTGACCAGCTGGGCTTATACTCATCTGTGCCATATGACTCTAACCAAAGGTGAAAGAGTTCACAAATAGCCACCATTCACAGGGCACAACAAGAGGCACTAGACCAAGAAGCTCAGTCTTTCTGTGAAAGGGGCCTATTAGCTTATCAGAATAGCTTCAGCCAGAGGGGCAGGCTTTTAAGTAAGCACACAACTTGGGGATGACTATAAACCTTTCCTGAGACCTCAGTGGGTGAACACATTCCAAAGCTCTATTGTCACTAAACCTCCAATTTTTATGGCCTACAAAGTTTCTGAAGAAATCTCATAATTTTATTGCGGTTCACTTGTATATAACAAGATTTTGTCCTTTTGTTACTTTTGAGATTCTCTCCCTACCTTTAATCTTTAAGATATTATTTATAATGTGTCTTTGTGTGGGTATCTCTGAATTAATGTTTTAGGAACATTCTGGGCTTTCTTGATAGGGAGGCCTGTGTTCTTCTCCCATGCTAAGAAAATTATCAGCCATTATTTTTTTCAAATTATTATTTTCCCCTTTCTTCCTGTATTCTCTTTCTAGAACTCCTAGGATACAATGTTAGTGCAGTTTATGTTTTCCCATAAGAACCTTTCTCTAGCCTTACCTCTTTTAGTATTCTTTTGTCTTTTTGCTGCTCTGTCTTAGGGTTTACTGGTTCTTTATTATGCTTTAGCTAGTCTAATATTGAACCCTGCTAGTGTACTTTTTAGTTTGGTCATCGTTAGCCTATGCCTTCTGTTCATACTTTCATATATTTTCTATCTCTTTGTTGAAGATCTTCCTTCTTTCCCTGAGTTCAGTGAGTATAAAACCCAGGTCACCAGACCTAAAAAGTAGGACACCAAAAGTGTGTAAATATTCCCCTCTAAGAGATATTGGTAGCAGAAGGAGATCACAAAGATGGCTGGAGTAAGGCAGAAGGGGGAAAATGGCACCTGCTATAAACAGGAAGAAATAAAAGAAACAACAGAAAATGAAAGAAAATTTAAAAAATAATAGAAATTATTAAAAGATGGTGTAAGCTAGCTTTAATAAGGTGGAAGGAGAGATCCGAAGATAGATGGCACCTGCCAGCTAGAATAAAGTTGAAACTCACCAGAAACTATAAAAATAATTTAAAAAATGATGCCTGTTGGTTTTGGCAAGACAGAGAAAGAGAACAGAAAGATGGCATCTACCAGCCTTTATCTTGGAAGTCCCTGCCTCCCAGACCAATGTTTTTAATATTAATAAATTAGTCTATTCTGGAGGCTACATCAAAGGCTGCTTCTGTATTAAGTTCTGGGATGGATGAATCTGCATGTGAGCCTTTCCATAGCCTTTTCTCATTTTACCACAACACTGTAGGTCTTGTAGGTACAAGTCCTATTGGTCTTCAAAACCAGATATTATGGGACCTTGTCTCTCCACTGCCAGTCTTAAAATTTGGTATGTCTGCTGTGGGGTACAATTTATTTCCTTCTCAAAGAGAAGGTCCAGGCTTTGGGGGACACCATGTTGAGGATGGAATTTATGACAAGATTATGTCTCAGCCTTTTTTTATCCTCTTCAATGTGATTTCCCTCTCATTTTTCCAATGGGAAGGGGTTGCTTCTCTAGTTAGTTTTTTTTCCAGAGGAAATTGTTCCATATGAAATTGTAGATTAATTCTGTCTGCAGGGTGAGGTGAATTTAGAATCTTTCTATATTGTTATCTTGAATTGAACCCTTCTTTGTTTCTTGATGTTGGCATTGATTATTACAAAATCCCCTCTTAAAACTGCCCCACTGCATCCCATCGCATTTGGTATGTTGCAGTTCCATTTTCATATCTCAAGGTACTTTTAAATTTCTCTTTTTATTTCTTATTTGACTCATTGGCTGGCTATTCAGTAGCATGTTCTTTAATACAGTATCTACATTTGGAAATTTTCTGTAATTTATTTCTAGTGTCATACTATTGTAGTTAGAAGTCTTTTTTAGGTAGCATATATTTGGCTCTAATTTTTTAACCCATTCAGCCACATTATGCCTTTTTAAAAAATATATATTTTATTGATTTTTTACAGAGAGGAAGAGAGAAGGATAGAGAGTTAGAAACATCAATGAGAGAGAGACATCCATCAGCTGCCTCTTGCACACCCGCTACTGGGGATGTGCCCGCAACTAAGGTACATGCCCTTGACCGAAATCAAACCTGAGACCTTTTAGTCCACAGATCGATGCTCTATCTGCTGAGCCAAACCGGTTTCGGCCACATTATGTCTTTTGATTAGAGAATATAATCCTCCTAACTAAAGTAATTATTTATAGTAATGTATTTATTGTCATTGTGATCATTGTTTTCGGCTTTTTATTAGTTTCTCTGTTCCTTTTGTCTCTTTCTTTTTTCCTTTGTAATTTGATGATTTTTGTAGTGATATGCTTAGATTACTTTCGCTTTATCTTTTGTATTTACGGTAGTTTTTGCATTGTGGTTACAATAAGAAATTTATAACAGTCTATTTTATGTTGATAGAAACTTAAGTTTGAACACATTTTAAGCATCAATGATGAGATAGAATCATTGATCAGTTGCCTCCTACATGGCCCCACTGGGGATGGGTTCTCAACCCGGTCATGTGCCCTGACTGAGAATCAAACTGGCAACCTTTTGGTTATTGGGTCGACCCTCAAGTTGTTTTTCTTTTGTTGATTTTAAGTTTCTCTCCTTGTCTTTAACTTAAACACTTTAATCATAATGTACCTTGGTATAGGAACCATTTATTCACTGTATTTGATAATGTCAGGCCTTCTGTGATCTGGATGTCTCTTTTCTTCTGAAGTTAAGAAACTGTCCAGCCATTATTTTTTCAAATATGTTTTGGTACCTTTCTCTTAATTTTCTCTGGGATCCCTATAATGTGGATATTATTATACTTTATAGTGTTCTATGAATTCCTTAAGCTATCTTCCCTTTTCTTCATTCCTCTTTTTTTTTTTCCTGCTGTGATGGGGTGAGTTCCACTGTCCTCTATTTAAGTTAACTGATTCTTTGTTCTCCTTCATCTAGTCTGCTATTGAACACCTGCATTATATTTTCAGGTCAGTTATTGAATTCTTTATCTTTGTGACTTCTAGTTGGTACTTTCTTATATTTTCTCTCTCCTTGTTGAAATTTTACTTTATTCTTCTACTCTTTTTCTTAGCTAAGTGTGTATCCTTTGGACCATTATTTTGAACTCTTTATCAAGTAAATTACTTATCTCCTTTCCAAAAAGGTCTTTTTATGAGGATTTAATTTTTTATCTTGTTTGGAATATATTTCTTTGTTCCTTCATATAACTTATCTCTCTGTTTGGTTCTATGCATGAAATAAGGTATCGCCTTTCCCCCTTCTTGAAGAAGTAGCCTCATATAGTAGATAAACATAATTGTTCAACTTTGCCCTAACTCGTGATTGTATCTCAAATGTTTGTCACTATTTCAGCCGCCTACTTTATTTTTAATGGCTCCCAGTAGTTCAGTGTGTGTTAAGACTTATCAGTGACACAAAAGAAAGGATCTTAGCACCCATCTTCAGGATGCTGGGAGCAAGACACTTAGGCAATATATTTTACACTGTTTAGATATACGTACTTCTTTGAAGGGAACACTGATAGATTGATGTTATTTTTTCTGTCTAATTCCTCTGTCCTGAGTAATTCCTCTGTCTATTGTCCTATGGTAATAGACAGTTCAGTTCTGTTCCTTTCTTTGCTACTGTCCCATTGAACTTATGAAACCAAGTCCTGTTGGCCATTAGAGATAAGCTATGAGGAATGGCAAACACAAAATCTAAAGTACCAGAGATGCACACAAACTCCTTTCTGGAGTATACTAATGACCTTGACTGAAGCAGAAGGAGAACACAAAGATGACACCCATCAGACTTCCTGGAATCTTCAGAGAATTGCAGTTAACTAGTCCCTGGATGTGTGTTTAATTAAAATCCCGCTCTTCTGGTTACAGCTATAAAAATAAGGTTTTAGACTTCATTCACAAATAACAGTAATCCAGAGCAAAAGAGGAAAAGAGCACAAAGATGTTTCCCACTGGCTTCCATCCAGAGAGTACCTCAGTGGACTGCTAGACGTGTGCCAATCCAGAAACCTTCCCAGCCCAAACCTCCAGGGTAAGTCGCTATCACAGAGAGACCACAGGTGTTTTAACTCTCCATGCTTTGGGGATGATAGCTAACCACAAACTGTCTCTCTTTGTTATAATTCATTGGGACCCATGAACACAAACCTCCCTGGCAAAATTAGTCAGTCAATCAAGGGGCACATCTTGGTCAACAAGCACAAAAACCAGGGCACCAAATGCCTGTACAAACTGGGATAGCAGGTGATGGTAGACGCTACTCTGGGAGATACGAGCACTCCAGAGCACCTCAGATGGAGAACATGAATATAGTACCTGCCCTCCAAGGCCTCTGCAGAGGATTGCAGCCAATCTTTAGATGTATGTCTAATTAGCAGCCTAGCTCCCAGGCTTTATCTCTAAAGATAAACTAAAAGGTATCTTGTATAGACAGACTAGGCACCATAGTCTGTTGCGTATAGCTGTGCTCTGGGGTTGGTAGGCAGGGAAAAATTCTTTATCTGTTAGAGTCCTGTGGTAACTGTAAGCATAAGCCCCTCTAGCCACTTAGTCAGGAAGTCTAGTAGTTTAGAGGTATCAGTAGCAGCAGATGCAAAAATTGGGGCACCAGGTGAGTGTGCAAGCTCCTTTATGGGATAGATCTGGGATGGGGCCAAGGGGGAGGAGGTGTGCAAAGGTGGAATCTGCCGGCCTCTGTTTTTGGAGAGTATATTAGTAGATAACTGGATGTGTGTTGAGTTAGACTCTTGCCCCTGAGACCAATGCTTTAAGGGAAGCAAATTAACCTCTTTCACAGAAAGTCTGGGTGGTTTTCAGTTGGCAGCCTCTGTGCTGGGCTCTGGACCCTAGGGTGTGTTAGTTTTCATGTGAGCCCCTCAAGAACTATTTCTAAGTTTGCCATAACTTTTTACATCTTGTGGACTCAAGCCTTTTGGCTTCCAAACCTAGAAGTTTTAGGAGTGTCTTTCCCAAGTGAGAGTCATAAAAGTTGGGCTGTCAGGTGTGGGGTTCAAAACCTTGATTCCTTAGACAGAGTTGGGGGTTGGAAATTTCATCCTGATTGTTGATTGCTGTGCTGGGGATGCCTTTGAGTGATATTTTGTTTCAGTATCTCCTACACATTGACTGCACTTGAAGTGAGTATTTCCTGTTTTTCCAATGTATAACAGTAGTTCAGCTAGTTTTTTTTGTTTTGTTTTCTTTTGCTGTCAGAAGAAATTGTTCCTTCTGCAGCTATAGATTTGGTATGCCCATGGAAATAGGTGAGGTCAAGATTCTCCTACACTGCTCTCTTGAATTGGAATTCACATTAAGATTTTATACTGAACTTGTACTGGTATATTATGATACCATTAGACTCGAGAAGTTGATGTACATATAATGTAATGTAATACCTATAGCAAGCACTAAAAATAAAAACTATACAAAGATACATACTCAAAATTTATAGAACACTTCACCCCAAAACAATAGAATGTCCATTTTTCAAGTGCATCTTGGGCCACAAAACCTCAACATATTTAAAAAGTTGGAATCATGCAGAGTGTATTCTCTGACTGCAGTGGTACCAAAATAGAAACCAATAACAGAGAGAGAACCAGACGTTCTCCAAACACTTAGAAAATAAGTAGCACATTTCTACATAATACATGCATCAAGGAGGAAGTCATAAGGGAAATAAACAAACCCAATGAAATGAGCAAAAATAAAATTACAACGTATAAAGATCTGTGGGAAACAGGTAACATCAGTGCTGAGAAGGGTTTTCATAACACTAAATGCTTCATTAGAAAACAGGAAAAGTCTCAAATCTGTAATCTAATTTTTCTCCTTAGGAATTCAGTAAACGAAAAGAAAAGCAAAACAAGTGTAAGAAACATATGGAAGAAAATAGAAAGAAGTGCAGGCATCTGTGAAATAAAAAACAGAAAGATACTAGAGAAAAATCAATGAGACAAAAAGCATGCTCTTTGAAAATATTAACAAAATTGACAAAACTCCAGGAAGGCTTATAAAGAAGAAAGAGAGAAAACAAATCGCTAATACTAAAAGTGAAATAAATGATGTCACCACAGAACCTTCAGGCCTCAAAAAGATAATAGGGGAATATTATGAACAACTATAAACACATAATTTTGACAAATAGGTTAAATGGCACACTTACTCAAGAAAAAACACAGCCTACCACAGCTCACACAAATAAAACAGATAACTTAACCATATAATTTAATAGTTAATTGAATTCATAATTTTAAAATTTCCCCCAAAGAAATATCCAGACCCACTTGGTTTCAATGGAGAATTATACTAAATGTTTAAAGAGACATTAACACCAATTTCATATAATCTCTTCTAGAAAATAGGAGGCAAGACTTCCTAATTAATTTTATAAAGATATTATTAATTTGATACCAAATCCAAATAAAGACAGACTAATGAAGAAAACTACAGACCAATATCTCTTGTGGATATAGATGCAAAAGTCCTTAATAAAATATTAGCAAATAAAATTCAGCAATATATAAAAAGAATTATAGCCCTAACCAGTTTGGCTCAGTGGATAGAGCGTCGGCCTGCAGACTGAAGGGTCCCAAGTTCAATTCCAGTGAAGGGCATCTATCTTAGTTGTGGGCACATTCCCGGTGGGGAGTGTGCAGGATGCAGCTGATCGATGTTTCTTTCTTATCGATGTTTCTAACTCTCTATCCTTCTCCCTTCCTCTCTGTAAAAAATCAATAAAAATATATTTTAGAAAAAGAATTATATACCATGACTTTATAGGGTTATTCTGGAGATACAAGGCTAATTAAATATTTGAAATAAACAAAGCCATTGTTTTGATAGCTTAAGAAATAAAATTTAGCCCTGGCTGGTTTGGCTCAGTGGATAGAGCGTCAGCCTGTGGGCAGAAGGATCCGGGTTCATTTCCAGTCAAGGGCACATGCCTGGGTTGTGGGCTCAATCCCCAGTTGGGGAACGTGCAGGAAGTAGCCGATCAATAATTCTCTCTCATCAATGATGTTTCTATCTCTCTCTCCTCCTTTCCTCTCTGAAATCAATACAAATATATTTAAAAAATAAAATGTACACGACTATATCAGTCAATGCAGAAAAAAATTGACAAGATTGTACACCCATTCATGATAAAAATGTTTAGAAAAATTAGCATAGAGGGGAACTTCTACTAGACAAAGACCATCTGAAAAACCTCCAGGTGACATTATATACAGTGGTGAAAGTCAGTGCTTTTCTCCTGAGATCAGGAAGAAGATCTCATATTGGATACAGTGCCAGAAGTTCTAGCCAATAAATAAGGCAAGGTTAAGGAAAATTCACAGAGATCAGAAAGGAAGTTGCAATTGGCAAGATTGTTTATATAGCAAGTCTATATAGAATCTATATAAAACATTTAGTAATAAGTGATTTCACCAAGGTTGCTTGTATTTGTATATGCTAGAATGGTACACATGAAATATCCAATACTATTTACAATCACTCAAAAAAATAAAATAATTGTAAATATAAAGAAATGTACTAGACCTGTTTCTGAAAACTACACAATGCTGATGAACTTAAGGATGATGTAAATAAATGGAGAGGTAAACTACATTTACTGATTGGAAGGGTCAACATAAAGATATGGATTCTCCAAATGAAGAAATATACAGATTTAACAAAAAAAATGATATCAAAATCACAGCAAGAATTTGTATAAATATAGATAATATTACTCTAAAATTTACACGGAAAGACAAAGAAGTAAGAATAGCTTAAAAGTTTCTGAAAAGTAAAAGTAAAACATGAGAAATGTCCAATTTCAAGATGTTATCTAGTTCTCATAATCAAGATTGTGTAGTATTAGTGAAAAGATAGACAAATAGAATAATGGAACCGAACAGAAGACCAAGACACACTCAAATATGACAAGTTGTATTTTTTAAATAAGATGTAAAAACAATTCAATGTAGAAAAGATAGGCTTTTCAGCAAATGGTACGGGAGCAGTTGGATCTATAAACAAACAAAAAGAACCTATACCTGAATCTAACTCAAACTGGATCATAAAATTAAATATAAAATTATAAAATTTTAGAAAAAAATAGAAGACAATTGTAAAGCTCTAACATTTGATGAGTAATTCTTGGCATTGACCCCAAAAGCATGCTTCTTAAAGGGAAAATTTGATAAATTGAATCAAACCAACATTTAAAAACTTTCGTTCTATGAAAGAATTGGTAAAGAGGATGAAAAGACAGGCTACAAATATCACATGTCTGACAAAGGACTAGTGTTTGGATTATATTAGTATATAGAAATCTTAAAATTCAACAGTTAAGAAAATCTAATTAGAAAAGAGACAAAAAAAATGAAGAGAATTTTCACTGAAAAGAATATATAGATGGCCTGTGAGCACCAGAAACATCATTAGCCATTAGGAAAAAGCAAATTTAACCCATAATGAGATATCACTATATACTGATCAGAATGCTTAATGTAAAAAAAAAATAGTGGCAATAACAATTGCTGATGAAGATGTAAAAAACTGGAACACTTCCACATCACTGATGAGAAAAATCAAATTGTACGGACACTCTAAAAAACAGTTTGTAAGTTTCATTGAAAATTAAACAAAAGGTATTTGCTACATGACCTAACAATTGTATTCATGGGCAATTATCACAGAAAAATTAAGACTTATGTTCACACAAAAATCTTTACATGAATGTTTACAACAACTTTATTTATAATAGCCTCAAATTGTATGCAACCCAGATACCCTTCAATAGGAAAATGGTTAAACAAAGTGGCACATCTATATCATGGAATGCTACTCAATAATGAAAAGGAATAAATTAATGATATACTAAGTAACCTGTATGAATCTATAGTGAATTATGCTAAATGAAAGTAGTCAATCTCAATTAGTTACAATAATGTGTGAGTTATCTATAATAATAAAAGCATAATATGCTAATTAGACCAGATGTCCTTCTGGATGACCTTCCAGATGAAGCTGGTGCTGTGGGGGAAGGAGGGAAGCCTGGGTCCCGGGTGCCAGAGGGAAGCTGGTGCCAGCCAGGGGAAGGAAGGTCTTCTCTTGCACAAATTCCATGCATTGAGGCTCTATTTTTATATAATACTAGTTCCCCAGTGCACAGATTCGTGCACAGGTTCATGCACATTGAAAGGAAATTAATTAGAAGGAATATTTTAATATCACTATTCGCCTTTTCTCTATAATAAAAGTGTCTGAAGTATGTTGTGCCAATAGTTGCTCTTCAGACATATTCTGTCAACAACTTTTTTTTAAGCTTCAGAATGTCAACAAAAACAACCAAATTCATGATCAACAATGACAGATCAAAGCACATGCTTGCAATTGGCACCAGCAAGAGCTTCATATGTATCGCACATGCGCAAGTCAAAGTTTATTTTTAAATTGCCAGTGCATTGGTCAGTGGGATGGATGGACGGATGGATGGTCAGTCACTTGGCCTTTTATGGATATAGATTTATAAAATAAAATTATAAAAATGGAGACCAGATTAATGGTCACCACAGGTTAAGAAGGGGATTGGGCAACATGATGGTAGGTGAAGCCATACTAGTAAAAGGACAACATGAGCGATCCTTGTGAAGGTAGAAATGTTCTGTATCGATACCAATGTCCTCAATATGACATCTAACTATAATTTGGAAGATGTTATCATTGGGGAAAATTGGGGAAATGGTATTTGGAATTTCTCTATATTATTTCTTAAAACTGCGTGTGAATCTAAAATTATTTTAAAATAAAGAGGGCACCTCCACACCTGATGTCTGTAAGTGGGTTGGCAAGGCCAGAGCCGGCACCCAACACCTTTCCTTAGCCTGTGTGGGCCTAGCCTGGGTTGTCATCTTGGTTCAGGCATTCACAGGCTCTGAGCCTTGGCAATTATTTCGAAAATAAAAAAAAAATATGGACTTTAAGACAAGAAAGTGATTGAGCTGGGTGTGGGACCAGGCATCAGGCGGATCTTGGCAGCAGTGCAGGGCAGAGAGCTGGCTGCCTGAGCAAGCCCAGAAGGAGGACGAGAGCAAAGCTGCCAGGCTGCACAGGAGGTAGACTAAAGAAGGCCCGATTCAGCTGCTGTAGGAAGGACACACGATGGTGTTAGTTGAGGTAAACTATGAGACAGATTTTGTTTCAAGAAATCTGAAATTCCAACAGTTGATCTAGTAATCAGCCCTTGGAATCATGTTGCATTGTCAGAGACTCTCCACGTGCAGGAAAGGCTTCTTTTATTTATATACTACAGACCCAGTGCATGAAATTCATGCACTTGTGGGGGAGTGTCCTTCAGCCTGGCCTACGCCCTGGGGGGGGGGGGGAGCGTGTCTTGATTGGTGGCAGTCGCACATCCTTAGCACTGCTGCCGAGCCTCAGAAGAGGCTCCTGCTACTGCTGCTGCACTTACCAGCCCTGAACCCAGCTCAGGACTTCTGGCTGAGCAGTGCTCCCTCTGTGGGAGTGCACTGACCACCAGGTGGCAGCTCCTGCATTGAGAGTCCGCCCCCTGGTGCCCAGTGCATGTCATAGCAACCGATTGTTCTGCCACTCAGTGGATTTGCATATTAGCCTTTTATTATGTGGATAAAGTTTAATTACAAATATGAAAATATAAAAATAAATTTGAAATATAAAATATATTTTAAAAACAGATTTTCTTGGTGTGGGGTGTATGTGCATTCAAAATCCTATCATTTCTTATTAATTTACCTATTTTGGTGCCATTTATCAAGCCACACAATCTTTGACTCCCCTAACCTGGTGTTTGTGGTTGCTGAGGTATGTTTATTTTTATGTTAGTACTAGAGGCCTGGTGCACAAATTTGTGTACTAGTGGGGTCCCTCAGTCTGGCCTGTGGGATAGGGCCGAAACCAGCTCTCCAACATCTTCCAAGCGGTCTCAGATTGAGAGAGGGGTCCCAGATTGTGAGAGGCCAGGCTGAGGGACCCCATTGGTGCATAACTGTGGCCAGGGAGGGATGAGGAACAGCAGGTTGGCCAGCTGGGGAGGGGCTGTGGAAGGGCTTCAGAATGTGTCTGGTCCATCTTGCTCAGTCTCAGTTGGCCAGAGCCCAGCAGCAAGCTAACCTACCAGTCGACTGTCTGCCCCCTGGTGGTCAGTGCACATCATAGTGAGCGGCTGAGTGGCCTTAGCATAACATTAGTATATTACGCTTTGATTGGTTGGACAACCAGTCGACTGGACATTTAGCATATTAGGCTTTTATTATATACTATTTATGAAAAGGCAGCAGGAATAACTTTGTTTTCATAGCTGTGATTGTGTGCATGTGCATCCATGTGTAAAGGCTAAATATTTTTATCATAAATATATACTTATTGAAATGAGTATATACACTGAGTGGCCAGATTATTATGATCTCTGAACGTATAATAATATAGCCACTCACTGTGTGTGTGTGTGTGTGTGTGTGTGTGTGTGTGTGTGTATTAGAGGCCTGGTGAATGAATTTGTGCATGGGTGGGGTCTGGCCAGCCAGCCTGGCCAAGAGGAGGGGACATGGGCAGTTGGCCAGCCTGCCTGCTGGTCAAACTCCTGGTCGAGGGGTCAATTTGCATATTAGCCTTTTATTATATAGGATATACATTGAGTGGCCAGGTTATTATGTGTTCAGAGATCATAATAATCTGGCCACTCAGTGTATTTTCAAATGCATTCTGGTTGTGCTTATGTGGGTGGTAGTGCGTTTTGTATTTTGTTTGAGTGTGAGAGGGCACTCTGTTAGTTCTCAAACAAACTTATGATAGTTCCATTTACTCATTAAATTATTGAATCAACATTCTTTGAATGCCTACCCTGTTTCAGGCTCTGATGATAGATGACTAAGTTTTTTAAAATATAAAAATATATAAAATGTATTTAAATGAATTGAAGCTAAATAAAAAATATTTATTGACTTTTTAAACTTTTAAAAAAGGGTCCTTATGCTAGAGAATTTCACTCTTTGGGGAGGAAGGATATTTCATTATAGCACAGTGCACTGAGTTCTGTGACAAGACAACATATGGTGTGTTGTGGAAATGCAAAGTAAGAGTCAGATCAAATTAGACTGGAGTGGTAGTGGGCAGAAATAGCTTCCTGAAAGGCATGGTGTCTTAGCTGAGTCTTAAAATTTAAATAGTTGTATATTTAAATAACTATTCAGGGGTGCAAGAAAAAGGGGGCTGAAAGTAGACACCAGCTAATGGACTGTAATAGAGCATAATAGAGGCCTGGTGCAAGAAATTTGTGCATGGGGGTGTGTGTCCCTCAGCCCAGTCTTCATCCTCTCCAATCTGGGACCCCTCGAGGGATGTCTGACTGCCTGTTTAGGCCCAATCCAGGTAGGATTGCACCTAAGCCAGCAGTCGGACATCTCTCTCACAATCCAGGACTGCTGGCTCCCAACTGCGCACCTGCCTGCCATCCTGATTGCCTCTAACCACTTCTGCATACCAGCCTGATCACTCCCTAACCACTTCCCTGACAACCTGATTGATGCCTAACTACTCCTATACCAGCCTGTTTGCCCCTGACTGCCCTCCCCTGCAGTCCTGGTCCCCCCCAACTGCCCTCTCCTGCTGGCCTGATCATCCACAACTGCCCTCCCTTGTATGCCTGGTCTCTCTCAACTGCCCTCCCCTGCTGGCCATCTTCTGGTGGCCATCATGTATCCACATAGGTAAGTCATCTTTGACCACATGGGGGCAGCCATCTTGTGTTTTGGAGTGATGGTCCATTTGCATATTATTCTTTGATTAGATAGGAGAGTGGCCTGGTGCACGGGTGGGGGCTGGCTAGTTTGCCCTGAAGGGTGTCTCAGATCCAGGGGAGGGGGTTCCCTTGGGGCATGGTGTGGCCTGGGCTAGGGACCTGTGGTGGTTTGCAGGCTGGCCACTCCCCCTGGCAACCCAAACAGAGACCCTGAAATCTGGGATTTATTTATCTTCTATAATTGAAACTTTGTAGCCTTCAGCAGAGGCCAAGGCAAGCCAGAGCTGCATAACCTTGGCTTCCTCCATCACTGGGAGCAATGCAAGCTTCCTGCTCTCTCCAGCTCTGTGGCTGCTGCCATTTTTGTTGGGATTTATTTATCTTCTATAATTGAAACTTTGTATCCTTAATCAGAGGCCAAGGCAGGCCAGGGCAGGCAGAAAGTTTGGCTTTCTCCATTGCCAGGGAAACCCAAGCCTCCTACTCTCTCCGTGGCCACAGCCATCTTGGTTGGGTTAATTTGCATACTCCCTCCTGATTGGCTGGTAGGCGTGGCTTGTGGGTGTAGCAGAGGTGCGGTCAATTTGCATATTACTCTTTTATTAGATAGGATGTAATTTAGGTCAGGATCTTCATGGCAATGGGATAGGGCCGAAACCAGTGTGAGGAATACCTCCAGGAGTGTATGGAAATACTAAGACTTTAAAAAAATACTCTACCTCAATTTCTTTCTTTATATTCTATGATGTACATTTTATATTTGTCCATAGGATACATTCTTCATATAAGCATTAGCAAAATTCAATGTAGTTTATATATAACTATGTGCATATATATTAGGGAGTATGCTTGTTTATTATTTTTATGCCAGTTATTTTAAACTAGAGGCCCAGTGCATGAAATTGATGCACAGGTAGGTTCTCTAGGCCAGGCTGATCATGTTCCCCGCCTCCCTGCTTCCCCACCTCCTCCTTCCCTTGCACCCTCAGCACCCTGCCACCACTGGTCACCCACCATGTACTGTGCCACCCCCTGGTGGTCAGCACATGTCATAATGAGCAATCAAATCAAACTCCCAGTCTCCTGGTTGAACTCCCAACAGGATAATTTTTATTTTAGCCTTTTATTATATAGGATAGCACTTGCAGTTTGCAGACCACTGTTGTAGGGCATTGCAAGTAGTTTGGTATAGTTGGAGCACAGGGTGTGTGTGTGTGTAACTGGCAGAAAGTAAAACTAGTAAAGCTAGCAATCATCTTACCCTTAATGGCTCAACTCCATGCTAGAATTTATCTGAAGAGTAGAAAAAAACTTTCTGCAAAAAAAAAAAAATCAAAAAAGAGGGGTAGCTTAGGTGAATTGTGAATTGATAGACTGTTGAGAAAAGATGTAAGGATAACATTGGTGAATGTAATCACAATGGGAAAGTTCAACAGTCTTCTTTACCTAAGTATTTAAATTATCTTTATGTTTTAACATAACTTTCAATAATATTAAATGAAAAACAACTCACTGGCTCATCAGGTATGGCTCAGCGGTTGAGTGTTGACCTAAAACCAGGAGGTCAGTGCATGCCTGGGTTGCAGGCTCAGTCCCCAGTAGGGAATGTGCAGGAGCCAGTCGATCAATGATTCTCTCTCATCATTGATGTTTCTATCTCTCCCTCTCCCTTACTCTCTAAAATCAATAATAAAATATTTTTTAAAACTCACTGAGGGAAAAAAAATCACTGAGAAAAATACTATAAACAAATGAGGTATATATAAGATTAACACCCTCACTAAATTAAGAACTCTTACAAGTAAGTTTTCTAAAAGATAGCTCAATAGGAAAATTTGCAAGGGATATAAACAGGCTGGAAATTAACAATTGAAGACATGCAAATAACCCATAATCATATGAAAAAGGCATTCATCATTATTCCAAATACAATAAATACAAATTTGAAAAACACTGAAAATCAATTCTTCACCTAGCTATAATAATAAAAGCACAATATGCTAATTAGATCAGATGTCCTTCTGGACAACCTTCCAGATGAAGCCAGCACTGCAAGGGAAGCCAGTGCCGGCAGCCAGGGGAAACAAGGCCCACTCTTACACAAATTTTGTGCATTGGGCCTCTAGTAAAATTATAAAAATAATAATACTCACTTTCATGAGGATATGAAAGACAGGCCAAATGTATACAGTATAAACAGAAGCATAAGTTACTTCCTCAGAAAATAAAATAAAATAAAATAAAATAAAATAAAATAAAATAAAAGTGTAGTAACTGGTTTTGAAAAGGGTCAGATTGAAGGCATCATAGCACCATTTAAGAAATTATCACATAGCCGAGACCAGTTTGACTCAGTGGACAGAGCGTCGGCTTGCAGACTGAAGGGTCCTGGGTTCAATTCCGGTCGGGGGCATGTACCTTGCTTGCGGGCACATCTCCACTGTGGGGTGTGCAGGAGGCGGCTGATTGATGTCTCTCTCTCATCGATGTTTCTGACTTTCTATCTCTCTCCCTTCCTCTCTGTAGAAAATCAATAAAATATATTTAAAAAAAAGAAATTATCACATAATTCAGGTCTGTCACACTGCAGACATGCTAATATGTAAGCTCTATAGTGGAAACTGAAATTTAGGAAGAAGTCAAGAATAACTCCTGAGCCTCCATCATTGATTACTAAGTGGATTGTGGAGTTACAGCAATCCTCCCTGACGTTAATAGGAAGATTACACGGCCTTCATAAACCCGCAAACATTATTTCTCATTCTTTTTCCTCTGGAACAAAATGTAATTTCTCCCATCTCTTAAACTTCGACTGTGTTTCTTTGTCTAGTACAAACAGATACAAAGAGCTGGGAAAGCAAACCAGTGCAGCCACTGTGTAAAACAGTTTGGAGTTGATTCAAAAACTTGAAGATGAAACTCCCTTATGATCCAGCAATTCCACTTCCGGGAATAAAACTGAAGAAACCCCAAACAATAATTAGAAAGACTATATGCACCCCTATGTTCATTGCAGTGTTATTTATAAATAGCCAAGATTTGAAAGCAGCCCAAGTGCCCATCAGTAGAAGTGAATAAAAAAGTTGTGGTATATTTATAGAATGGGCCGTGAAAACAGAAGGAAATCTTACACTGCTTGACAGCATGGATGGAACTGGAGAGCATTAAGCTAAGTGAATAAGCTAGTAAGAGAAAGACAAGTACCGTATGATTTTATTCATATATGGAATCTCGTGAACAAAATAAACTAACACACAAAATGAAAACAGATTCATATATAGAGAGAATAGACTGAATAGACTGTCAGCTGTCAGAGGGGAGGGGTGTTGTGGGGCTGGGTGAAAAAGGTGAAAGATTAAGAAAAAAAAATTAATGGACACAGACAACACAATGGTGATTACCAGAGAGAAAGGGGATGGGGGGAAGTAAAAGAGGGTAGAGGGGGGATAAAAGTTGATGGAAGAAAACTAAACTTGGGGTGGTGAACACACAATACAATATACAGATGATGTATTATAGAACTGTACACCTGGAACCTATATAATTTGTTAATCAATGTCACCTTAATAAATTGAAAAAGAAAAAAGAGCTATGATGCCTTGGGAAGGCATTATAGAATCTTCATATACATATTTGACTTACTTTTCATAACACCATGAGATAGCTGTTATTCTTTTTAAATATATATATATATAATTTCAAAGGAGAAGGGAGAGGGAGAGAAAGATAAAAATATCCATGATGAAAGAGAATCACTGATCAGCTGCCTCCTGCATGCCCCACACTGGGGAACAGGCCCGAAACCCAGGCATGTGGCTTTACCGGCAATTGAACCGTGACCTCTTGGTTCACAGGCTGATGCTCAACCACCGAGCCACGCCCACCAGGTGAGATAGCTGTTATTCTTATTTTACAGGTGAGTAAACACAAAGGCATTATGTTATTTGTATACAAGAATTATTCGCATGATTTAGAATTTGGATTATAGCATTTAGATCCAGGTCTATTGTACCAGAGACTCAGATAAAGGTCATTTACAGCCCTAACCGGTTTGGCTCAGTGGATAAAGTGTCAGCCTGCAGACTAAAGGGTCCCAGGTTTGATTCAGGTCAAGGACATGTACTTTGATTGCGGGCACATCCCCAGTAAGGGTGTGCAGGAGGCAGCTCATGGATGTTTCTAACTCTCCATCCCTCTCCCCTCCTCTCTGTAAAAATCAATGAGATATATATATTTAAAGGTCATTTACAATCTAGATAACGTGTCAAAAGTTAGGCAAAGGAAAGCCTTTCCTTTGACAAATACTCTTCCGGGAAAAGAAGATTCACTCAGCTATAGATTTTGCTCAAAACTGGAATGAAGCCTAGATTCCGACAATCTACTGTCAACTGTGTTTAGTGGCCCTGTCAAAGGTGCCTATCATGTTTAGCCTGCATTCCACTGGGCGCTTCTAACTAGGCTAGAATTGCTGTGATGACCTCTTTCAGTCTCTAACTTAATCAAGTGAAAAAATAGTTCCTGGATGACCTTTACGTTTCACCTACTCAAAGCCTTAAATGCCAACCTCAAGGCCTATCTTAAGCCTTCATTCTTTCATATATTCATATCTTCAAACTTCTACTAACCGCAGGACAAGCCCTGTGTTGGGCTCTGACAATTCAAAGATGACTTAAGAGTAACTCTGTTCACATCTAGATGAATAGACCGAAAAAAATCCAACACGGAAATAGAAGGTGATACGTGTTTTGATATTGTTAATCTGTAGAGTGTGGTGTCACAGAAGAGTGGCAGGACAAGACATGGTGTTCAGGGAAGACTTCTGGGAGGAGGCAGTACTTATTCTGAGTCAGATGGAGAGGGTATGGATGGGGCACGCATATGCAAAGATATGGAGGGGAGAGAAACCCTTTAGGTAGTTTAGTTTGGCAGGATCATAGCACCTGAGGAAAAAAATGGTTTAGGGATGAGGGACAGAGGTTTTCGGACACCAGTCATTAGATATTTGAATACCAGATGAAGTAGATGGGGCTTGAACCTGAAGAAAGTGGGTGATCACTGAAGAGCCATTGCAGGGGCGTTAATATGATTGGATTTGTATATTGGGAAGAACACTCTAAATCAGTGGTTCTCAACCTTCCTAAGGCCGCGACCCTTGCATACAGTTCCTCATGTGGTGGTGACCCCCAACCATGAAATTTTGCTACTGTTATGCTTTGTGATGTAAATATCTGCATTTTCCGATAGTCTTAGGAGACCCCTGTGAAAGGGTCATTTGACCCCCAAAGGGGTCGCGACCCACAGGTTGAGAACCACTGCTCTAAATGAAGGCAGGGTAATCAGTTGGTTATCTGTAGAAGTTCACGGAAACATTAGTGAGATCTGAGCTAGGGCTGAGTGAGGAGGGGAAATTATTAACTGGACTTGGTGACTACTCATGAGGATGAGAGAAAAGGAAGGATCTACGGTGATTCCTAGATCTTGGACATGGCTGACTGGGTAGATGAAAATGCCACTTAGGAATTTGCAGGAGTAGCAGGTTTGGGAAGATGAGGAGTTCTGGACACGTTGAATACGGCTGGATCTGTGAGACATTCATTCAGACATGTCAAACAGGCACTGAACTAAAGTATCTGGAGAGAGATGTGGCCTAGATTTGTATTTATTTATCAATACATGATTTCACACGGATTAAATACTATGGGTATAAATAATAAGTTCCTGAGGTGCTTGTTATTTAGTTGAACATACTACATATTTACATACAGCATACTTACACCTTTTTTTTTCACATGTAAAATGAAATCAATGATAACGCCTACCATTTACAGTATGTGCCACGACTGTGTGCCATTGAATTACCTCGTGTTTACCATAACTATTTGATGTCAGAATAATTACTGCTAGTTTTCCTTAGAGCCTAGTATGGAAAACGTAGTGTCAATTGGCCAAGGTTCGTCCGTGGCGGAACTGGCAACTCCGGAGGCAGTGTTCCTTCTTTTATCTCACTTCTTGGGGTTGGGCTCCAGGGGCACTAACAATGGATTGCGTTACACTCAGCCAGTTGCTGGAGGACTTTACTCCGCCCCCATCGCTGGCCCAGAACCCAGCAGGTGATGACAAATCGGCTCCTGCGGAATTGTGGGTAGATCTCGGACTCACAAATGAAAGGATTCCTAAACACTTCCCATGCTTAGTCTCTCCAGCTCCTCTGGCCGAGGGTGCACGGAACCGTCCAGCACTAGGACCCGGCGGAATCCCAGCCGTCATGGCGCCTCTGTTCACCGCCCGGCTCCAGTTGCTGCTTCTGCAGGCGATGGGCTTTCTCATTGGCCTAATAGGCCAAGTCGCTCGAGCCTTCGGCGGCCCCAAGTTTGGCTCGATGACCACGCCGCCTGTGACTGAACCATTACTGCTGCTTTCGGGGGTGCAGCTAGCCAAGCTGATCCGCCAGAGGAAGGTGAGTGGGCAACGCGCGCTGATTCCAGCGGGACCTGGCCGACCGGCTTTTCGGGGGCAACTCCATCCCTGGGCGTTTGGCGGCGGTGGTTGTTGTGGCAACGAGTTGGGGTTTTGCGGGGACACGTTTCCTTTCCTCTCTCCGTGGGGCGGTGGAGGGAGAGGCTTTGGTTGGGGATGAACGGAGACTTCTGGGAGTTGTAGTGTTTCTACCCCCGAGCATTTGCAGTGGGCATCGGTGGGGCTATGTTGGCGCCGCTTCACGTGTGTCTTCGTGTCCTTTTGCCCTGTGTGCGTGTAATAATTGTGCGGGGATAAGTCAGGTGCGGCTGACAAAATGATCCTAAGGGAAAGCCATCCCCTCTTGAGCTCCCCGATCCCGTCCCCGCCCACGCCCTTAGGTGATGCTGCTCTTTCAAAGGATGAAAATAAAATAAAATCCTGACCCGGGGATATATTTCTTCATTCATTTAAATTAATTTGAGAGAGACATAGAGAGAGGTGAGAGAACCATCCATCCGTAGCCTCCCGTGCGTGCCAGGATGGGAGTGAGGGTGGGGATGGGGGTGGGGCGAGGGATCGAACCCGCAATCCTCATTGCTGGACAGGTGGGCGAAGCACCAACCACCCGGCGGGGAGGGCTCCAAGGATTTCTATATTAAAAAATGTGTGCCTGCTGTGGGTATACCTGCCATCGGATAGTAAAGACCCGTGGCTACCGGATATTCAGTGCATAAGTTCCTATCAAATGCCTTGTGGGCTGTTGAAGCATGTCCTGTTTCGCTGATGCAGCTGTCTAGGTAATATACCCATTTTACACACGAGAAACCCGAGGTAAAACGCTTTGCGCACACACACACACACACACACACACACACGCACACACATTGGTGGGAATGCTTAATGCAAACATGTAAGCAGCTCAAACAATTGCAAGCAGGACTGTCTATTTCTGTGCCCTATGAATAGTTAGTTCCCTAGAGATCTGGGGTTATAGTCTAGTGTCCGTTCTTTATTCTCCTCTTGTCTTTATCCTCTTGTCTCATTGGTTTTTCCTCATTGCTTTATGGTTAGAATCTAGAATGCCTTTTTACACTCCTCCTAACCTTTCAATGACATATTCCGCCATTTCCCTCTCTCCTCTCCTAGCCTTCTGTCCCGGAGTGAGATGTAGTGGAAAGACAATAGCTTTCAAGTTTGGTCTGTCTCTTTAAAGCTCTGTCACCCTGGGCAAGGGTTGCCATGACAGTGGGAAATAATGCGTGTCAAGCACCTGGCACATAGAGGTGGAGGATAGTGATTAGAAGGGATGAACTCTGGAGCCAGATTGCCTGGCTTGAGAAATCTTGGTTCTACTATTTAGCAATGCAATCTTGGAAACATCCCATAACCTCTCTGTGTCTCTGATATTCTGCAAGAAAAATAGACTTGATTATAGAATCTACCTTAAGGGCCCTAGCCGGTTTGGCACAGGTTTGGCACAAGAGGTAGAGCGTCAGCCTGCAGATCAAAGGGTCCCAGGTTCCATTCCTGTCAAAGGCACATGCCTGGGTTATGGGCTCAGTCAAATGTGTAGGAGGTAGCCGATTAATGATTCCCTCTCATCGTTGATGATATCTCTCCGTGATTAAGGTCATATTACGTAAAACTATTAAAAATGCTACCTGGCATAATACTATGTCTTACTATTATTACCATCATCCGGTAATCATTATTGATATGTTATGTATAACTATGAGAAGATATAATCTACATATACTGGCTATAAAAATGTCCTTATGGTAAGAAGTGGAGAAGATACAGTCTTATTTGTCCGACTTCTCCCTCAATCCCACCAAATTTCTACTTCTGTCCATGTCTATATTAACAACTTCTGCCTTTTCTTTCTTTGGTATTTCCTTCCTTTTTCTAGAACAGTGGTTCTCTCCAGGGGACTTAAACAATGTCAGTTGACATTTGGGGCTGTCACAACTGGGTGAAGGTGCTTTTGCATTGAGTGCGTAGAGCCCATGGATACTGTGATGCACAGGAGACTCCACTGCATCGCAAAGGATCGACTGTCCCCAAATGTCAGTTGTACCCAGAATGAGAAAAACTGCCCTGGACCATTTAATGTTTGAGAAAATTCCTTTCAGTCCTACTGCTAGGAACTAGGAGGAAGCCATTAAAAAGATTCATGATGATTTTACCTATTTTTTTAAATATTTATTTTATTGATTTTTTTACAGAGAAGAAGGGAGAGGGACAGAGAGTTAGAAACATCTATGAGAGAGACATCGATCAGCTGCCTCCTGCACGCCCCCTTGTGCCCGCAATCAAGATACATGCCCTTGACCGGAATCGAGCCTGGGACCCTTGAGTCTGCAGGCCGATGCTCTATCAACTGAACCAAACCAGTTTGGGCGATTTTTACCTATTTTTTTAAAATGTGAGACTGCATTAAAAAACTGCATTTTAGGGGTCACATCTAGGGTTCCAGATGAAATAATATTAATAGTTATCATTTATATAGCCTCTACTGAATACTAGGAACTTTCTGTGTTTTATCTTCAGTTCTCATATTAAAAGGCAAGGCATTACTCTAAGATCTAGATAAAAGTGTAAATATGAGGGATTTATTTTAAGAGTGCTAGCTCCAACAGGCTCTATATACTTACTCAGATGTACTTACATGCGTGGAGATGTTATCTTTCTGTGCTGGCGTACATGAATGCGTACATTCTATACACTGGGTGAAGGGAAGTCGTAAAGTTCTGGTACATTCAGTTTGCCTTGAGAACCTTCGTCAGAAAAATTCAAAGTTTCTTCCTGTTATTCGACTTACCCCGGTTTTGCTATCTGGATGGCACTTGCCTTCGTTAGTCTTTAGACTAATACTGCAGGCTTGAAAAGGCCATTAAGTCACTAATCTGTTTTCCTTATGTCTCTGAAGGCCAAAGGTTTGCCTTTTATTTTTTCTCCCTAAGGATCAGGACGTGGGTACGTGACCTAACCCCTTTGAGCTGCAGATTCCTTAATCGTAAAATGGTCATAAAATCGTACTTACTTCGTAAAGTTGTCTGGAAACTTTAATGGAATAATGGCTATGAAACACTTAAACACATGCTCAATAAAAGTTAAATAGTATTATAGGTTTCAGTCTTATCTTTTCCATAGGAAACAGGCAAATACACTCACGGATGCTAGCCTTTATAAGGGGATATTTTCTTTTGTTTTCTCGTCCTTGCTACTTTGTTTTGGTTTTATCAAACCCATTCTCATTACCTACACTTATGCTGCTAAGACAGATATTTTGCTTAGATGTTTAAAAATTGTATTCTCATAACAACCTTTTGAGATTGCATAATTAATTATCACCAACTTACAGATAAGGAAAGCAAAGTTTAGACCTCTCTAGTAACTTGTCCAATGCCATACAGCTAAGAAGTGATAAAGCTAGATCAATTTGATTCCGTTGCTGTGTCACTTCATGCTAATCAGCTCTGCGAATCGTCAGTTTCCTGAGAGTCAATGTCAACTCTCTATGTGCTTGCCTTTGCATTCATAAATAGTCTCTGTTTCATTATTCAGAATTCAGGCTACCCCTATTCAACTTCCACAACCTCAGTTGGCCTCCAAGATTGGACCTCACCAAAGGATATCAACTTATCACTGTCACCACCATCCATAAATGGGCCATTGTCTTCGTACATTTGGAAGTCTGATTTTGTTGGTGATCCCAGAGGTGATAACGTGTTTTTTTTAAATATGTTTTTATTGATTTTAGAGAGAGAGAAAGGGAGAGGGAGAGAGAGATAGAAAATGGATGAGAAGAAAACATCAATATCGATTAGCTGCCTCCTACAGGCACACCTCCTGCTGGGGATCGAGTTGGAAACCTGGACATGTGCCCTGACTGGGAATTGAACCAGTGACCTCCTGGTGCATGGGTCGACACTCAAACTCTGAACAACGCCATCCAGGTGGTGGTGAGGTTTTAAAGACATAATTCCCACTTAAAAGTCACCTAATGATATGTAAATGAGGATATCCTCAGGTTGTTTTATTTTATTTTTTGTTTTGTTAATCCTCACCTAAGGATATTTTGAATTTTAGGGAGAGTGGAAGAGAGAGGGAAAGACAAAAAGAAACATCAGTGTGAGAGAAACACATCAATTGGTTGCCTCCTTCATGAGCCCTGACCAGGGCCCAGGCTGGGGAGGAGCCTGCAACCAAGGTACGTGCCCTTGACCAGAATCAAACCCTGGACTCTGGTCCACAGGCAATCACTCTATCCACTGAGCCAAACTGGCTAGGGCCTCATGTTATTTTTAATAGCAAATGCTTGTAAAGCAAATCAGGGTCCTGATAAAATTTGTTATAGCATTCACACACACACACACACACACACACACACACACACACACACACACACGTATATTAAAAACCCAGTGGCCCTAATGCCATAATGACCAAAGACAGACATCGGAGTGTGTATGGTAGGGGGGAGGCTATGTGCGGCTAGGTGGGGCCAAGTGATTTCACATGCTGGGCTTCTACTATATATATGTATTAGAAAATTATATAACAGCCGAAGCCGGTTTGGCTTAGTGGATAGAGCGTTGGCCTGTGGACTGAAAGGTCCCAGGTTAGATTCCAGTCAAGAGCATGTACCTTGGTTGTGGGCACATCCCCAGTAGGGGGCGTGCAAAAGGCCGCTGATCAATGTCTCTTTCTCATTGATATTTCTAACTCTCTATCCCTCTCCCTTCCTCTCTGTAAAAAATCAATAAATTATATTTAAAAAAAGAAAATTATATAACAAATAAGAAGGAATAAAGTGACTCTTTATGTCCAAGATATGGAATGAGTTCCAGGACATATCATTGAATTAAAAAATAAACTGCAAAGTGTGGGATAATTTATATAATATACTGTCATTTGTATGAAAAAATATTTTTGCACGCTCTCTCTCTCTCCTCCCTCCATCCCTCTGTTTCTTTCTAGAAAAATGCATGAAAACTGATAGTTGATTCTGGGGAGAACTGTGAGAGAATGTTAGCTGACAGGTGGGAAGGGCCTTTAGATTTTGAAACATATGTGCTTATATTATCTATTTACATTAATATAATCAATACTTAATAGAGAGCCTGGCCGGTGTGGCTTAGTGGTAGAGCATTTGTTGACCAATGTACCAGGAGGTCGCTGATTATTATTATCTTTTTTATTTACTTTTAAAATTTACTTTCTTTTCATATTATTTTACATTGGCTAGCTTATGGCCTATTGTTTTTATGAAGAATACATAACTGTGTTCTGTAGGTTTTGGTAAGAAATGTTCCTCTTTTTGTGAATTTCTGTATAATTTTCTATTTTAATTTTGTTTATCTCTTAGACCCATTGGTAATTATGTGGAAGAGTGTATTTTGAAATAGTTAAGCCTTCTTAAAAGCATATTTTTCTTACTTTGGTTCTCTAGAATTACTGGTTTATGATGATTTAATTGATAGGAACTCTTACTAGCTTTTGTGACTTAAGATTTTCTTTGTGTTTAGATAAATACATTATCATTTTCTGTTCATGATTCATGAACAAAAAGAGTGTTTCCTTTTGATGGAATAAAAGTTCTATGTCCTTGAACATATTGGCTGTATTACTCAATTCCTAGGTAAGAGCTTAATTTTGACTACTTAATTTGTCAGTTTCTGAAAAAGCTGTATTATCTGTTACTATACTTGTATTTTCTGGTCAAGCTCTTTTTATATTCTTAAGAGTTTATGCTCCATGTACTTGCCTGCTTTTTAATACAAAAATATATATTACTGTTATATCATTTTAATAGATTGTAATATTTCATGCTTCAGTGTTGAAATTTGCTTATCTGATATTAATGGCATCACATGTGCTTTCTTGTGCTGTGTCAGCACAGCCAAGGGTTTGGCGAGCCTGCAGGAGGGCCGGCAAAGGATGAAGAACAGACAAAGAGAATAAGCTGGGTCTAGGTGGATCTTCTGTGCCTGGCTGAGGCCACAGAACAGATCCAGACTGCAAGCTGAGCCTTTATTTTATAATCAGAGGCAAACAAGGTAATTTACAATGTTCTTGTAAGTTCCACTTGTTTTGGCAGCACTTGCTGCATCTCCCACATACCATTAAGCTCCCCAAGAAAGATCTAGGGAGCAGTCACAAGATCAAGCTTAATTATGCTAAGAGGGCTGTACACTCTACGCTGGGACTTTTTTGCAGCTTTGGCAGCAGGTCAGTCTGAGGCTTAACCCTATCACTGCTCCCTTCATCTCACCCTTCTTTTAATTTTAAGCTACTAATAATGGAAGTAAAACTTAAACATCAAGAATAAAGTTCTGACCGTTAAAATATTAACAAAACAATGCCAATGCAAAACCCAGACATGGTTATTAATAAAACAAGGTCAATGCAACACTACAATAATAAAGAAATCAAACTACAGTAACATTTTTCTACTACATCAAGTTTCTTTTGCTGATTTACTCAAGAGTCCTCAGACTTGGCTGCGCAAGAGTTTGCAGAAGACTGCCAGCTAACCAATGGTAGCATGGCCAGAAACATGATTGAGGGAGTAGCTTTCATTTCTTGCTTTTCTGCCATCTGCTGGGCCTCAGTTGTTAACTTCTTCAGCTGACCCCATGTTGGCACCTCGGTCCTTTGTATAGCCTTTGTCATCTTCCCTTTCTGCTTTGCTGTCATGGGGGCAACTCTCAGTCTTTTGAACGATGGGACATGGAGCTTCTCTGGGTCCATTGTGGTGACATATATAATGCTCTGGCACCCAAATTGGCTGTGCTGCTCCTTCTGGAAAGATACAAACACAAGCTCTTCCCCACATCATTACTGGATCTGGTCCAAGCCATTGTCCAGTTTGTGCATCCTTCCTTCGGGCTAACCCCATGGAGGCTATTGTACAGGAGGCCCCATGCCTTTCGGCTGCTGTCTGACCCTCTGCATCGCAATTCAAAAATTTAAAGTACAAAGAACATGACTGAGTTTGTTTTGAGGTGACACATAACATCCGTCTCCCCCTTTCTGTTTTAATAATTGCATTTTAAGAGTGTAATTTGCTCTTTCCACTATTGCTTGACCTTGAGGGTTGTAAGGGATACCAGTTTTAGGACAAATTTGATATTGCTGACAAAAATGTTGAAAAGTAGAACTAGTGTATGCGGGTCCATTGTCTGTCTTTAGCTCTAAGGGGGGACCTAGTACTGCAAAGACACCTAGGCAATGATTAATTACATGCTTGGCACTCTCTCTTGTTTGGGGAATTGCAAAGATAAAGCAGGAGCAGGTATCTACATTAACATGTACCCATATACGCTTACCAAATTCTGGTATGTGGGTGACATCCATTTGCTAAATTTGATTACATTTAAGACCCCGAGGATTAACCCCCAGTGATTGTACAGGGCAA
Source organism: Lasiurus cinereus (assembly GCA_011751065.1). Taxonomy (NCBI): domain Eukaryota; kingdom Metazoa; phylum Chordata; class Mammalia; order Chiroptera; family Vespertilionidae; genus Lasiurus; species Lasiurus cinereus. The sequence goes on along the minus strand of JAAGEH010000273.1, from coordinate 1,051,157 downwards.
TGAATTACACACTGAGAGCACTGCTTAACAATTTGACGAGCTTGCTCTCTAGAAATAAGGAATTGTTTGCATGAGGCAGCAGCATTTTGATGATGCAAAGCCTGGGACTGGGCAAGAGAAAATGGGGTAGCCTCTTGCATTACAGCAAGGATGTGATCAATAGCATCATTGCCTATAGCTAACGGACCAGGGAGACCTGAATGAGATCTGATATGACCAAGAAGCAGGGAAATTGTCGTTCTCTAATGACTTTTTGAAGGTTGAAAAATAAAATGAAAGACTTTCTCTGAATTAGTGTGCCGTTTGGCCATACTTATCACATAGGCATTATCACTATATAGGTTAGTTAGTGGGTTCCGTAGCAAAATCTGTCAAGGCATAGATAAGAGCTTGTATTTCTATCTGTTGTGCTGAATTATAAGGGGTTTGAAGGACTTTTGCACCTCTGCTGCAGTAGTATCCAGCTTTTCCAGAACTGGCTCCATCTGTAAAAATGGTTAATGCCTGAGGTATAGTTGTGACTTTACTATCTTTGGGAAGGTAAAGGTAGTAACTGAGAGAAATTGTAAAACCTTGTTTGCTGGATAATGGTTACCAACCTGTCTGGAGAAATAAGCAAGTGCAACTTGCCAATTTGTGGATTGTTGCCAGAGCCAGTCTTGCTGTATAGCTGTAAATGGCACTACAATGAGGTCAGGGTCTTGGCCCACTAATTGGCCTGTCTGAAGGCGGGCTCGAGCTATTAGCTGGGAAACTGAATCATGGAAAAGAGTCAATACCTTAGTTGGAGAATGAGCCAAATATAGCCATTCAACAACTCCAGGAGCTTGCCAAATGACCCCAGTGGGTGTATGTGCCATAGGGAAAATTAAAACCTGTAAGAGAAGGGAGTAATCAATTTTAGTAAGTTGTGCTAAACTTAAGGCATCCTCAGCTTCATGTAAGGCTGTCTTGGCTTCCCCTGTCAAGCAGCATGGGGATGATGAAGAAGAATCTCCCCTCAGTATCCTAACGAATAAGAGAGTACTATGCAAATTAACCATCACTCTGCTATACCCACCAGCCATGCCAATTAGCCAATCAGGAGTGAGTATGCAAATTAACCCCAAACAAGATGGCTGCATCCACAGAGCAAATAGGAGGGAGGCTTGGGTTTTCCCGGCGATGGAGGAAGCCAAGCTTTCCACATACCCTGGTGGGCCCAGGCCTTCACTCAAGGCTACAAAGTTTCAATTATAGAAGATAAATAAATCCCAACAAAAATGGTGGCAGCCACTGAGCTGGAGAGAGAAGGAGGCTAGGGTTGCCCCCAGCGATGGAGGAAGCCAAGCTTCTGCAGCTCTGGCCTGTCTTGGCCTCTGCTTAAGGCTATAACGTTTCAGTTATAGAAGATAAATAAATCTCAACAGAAATGGCTGCCTCCGCAGAGTGAGCAGGAGGCTTGGCTCCACTCCAGGCTACAAAGTTTCAATTGTAGAAGATAAATAAATCCCAGATACCAGGGCCTCTGCTTGGGTCGCCGGGGGTGTAGCCAGCCTGCAAACAACCACAGGCCCCTCACGCAGGCCACCCCACGCCCCAAGGCAACCCCCACCCTGATCCAGGACACTCTTCAGGGCAAACCAGCTGGCCCCCACCCATGCGCCAGGCCTCTATCCTATCTAATAAAAGAGTAATATGCAGATTGACCATCACTCCAACACACAAGATGGCTGCCCCCATGTGGACACAAGATGGCCACCACAAGATGGCCATCAGGGGAGGGCAGTTGGGAGGGATCAGGCCTGCAGGGGAGGGGAGTTAGGGGTGACCAGGCCAGCATAGAAGGGAAGTTGGAGGTGACCAAGCCTGCAGGGAAGGGCAGTTGGAAGGGACCCAGGCCTGCAGGAGAGGGCAGTTAGGGGTGACCAGGCCTGCAGGGGAGGGCTGGCAGGGGAGCAGTTAGGCATCAATCAGGCTGGCAGGGTGGTGGTTAGGGAGTGATCAGGCTGGCAGGCAGAAATAGTTAGGGATAATCAGGAAGGCAGGCAGGTGAGCAGTTAGGAGCCAGCAGTCCTGGATTGCAAGAGGGATGTCCAACTGCCCACCAGGAGCGGGCCTAAACTGGCAGTCAGACATCCCTGGAGGGGTCCCAGATTGGAGAGGGTGCAGGCTGGGCACCAGGCCTCTAGTATGAAATAAAGGGCTTAAGTCAGCAGTGGTTAATTTTAAAGCAGGTTGAATCTAATTAATATCTTTTAATAATTTTTGAAAGTCATTTAATGTAAATAAAAGTATCACTCAGAATTTGAATTTTCTGAGGTTTTCTTGTTTTTCCCTCCATAATGCTGCCAAGATAAGAAAAAGGAAATATCCTTTGAACTTTTTCAGATGCTATACATAATTCAGCACAATGCAGGGAATCCTGCAAATCTATATAGGTATTATTTAGATGCATTTCATTTTTATGAGCTAAGAGAATGTCTTCCATATAATGCCATGCCTTTAGGCAATATATGAGCATATCTCCACCCACATCAGCCCAAACCCACCAGCGCTGTTCCCTTGCTTCCCCCAATCCTTGCTTATATTTGGAAGAAAGCTCATCCTCTGGAGGGCTCTCTCCCACCGGAGCTGTAGCCCCAGAAAGTGGAGGAGGCAGCGGAGGCGCCAATGGTGGAGTCGAAAGCCTCTGGCAGCCTTTCCCCATCTGTCTTGATTCCGCTGCCACATTCCTCCACTCCCCTTCTGGAGTGGGCTCTGGGCGGTCCGAAACAGGGACCACAGACTGAAAATAGAGGCAGGCATTTCCTCTGGACCTTCAGCTATATACTGATCTCGAAGTTGTTTTCCTACCTTCTCCCATGCCTCTATATTTACCTTTTCTTCCTCAGAAAACCATAGGCAGGTTTTACTCACAAAATCCCAAAAATCGAAAAGCTGTTCATACCTCACAGAACAGCCCCTTGCTTGGAGCATACATAGCCTTAAGCATGGATACGCATACATTCTTTCCCTGCCATCCTGAATTTCCCATGTTTTACGCCAGCTAGTACTACACCCCGACCTTACTTACTGCGTGCGCACGCCTTGGGGCCTCCTTTCACCTGACAATTGCAGTTCCCTCACACTCAGGTCCGCATTGAGTGCCGCTTGAGCTGAATTCAGCCCCGTGTTGGGCGCCACTTGTGTGGTGCCAGCATAGCCAAGGGTTCGGTGAGCCTGAGGGAGGGCCGGTGAAGGATGAAGAACAGACAAAGAGAATAAGCTGGGTCTAGGTGGATCTTCTGTGCCTGAGACCACATAACAGATCCAGACGGCAAGCTGAGCCTTTATTTTATAGAGTCAGAGGTAAAAAAAGGTAATTTATAATGTTCTGGTGAGTTTCACTTGTTTTGGCAGCACTTGTTGCACCTCCCACAGTCCATTAGTTCCCCAGGAAAGATCTAGGGAACAGTCACAAGATCAAGCTTAATTATACTAAGGGGGCTGTGCCCTCTAAGCTGGCACTTGCCAGCAGGTCAGTCTGAGGCTTAACCCTATAACTGCTCCCTACACTTTTTTTTTTGTTTACATTTATCTCGTATATCTTTGCCCCTTCTTTTGTTTTTTAACCTTTCATTGTCGCTTTGTACCAGGTGAATGTCTTATAAACAATGTATAGCTGAGTTGAGCTTTAAAACAAAACAAAACAAGACCAAAAAAAGCCCACAGATTTGATGTCTCTGCTCTTTGATAGAGGACTTCAGTCCTCACTTATTATGATGTAATTTGCTTAATCCCTTCCATTTGATGTGATGTTTATAATTTATTATACTTAATTTCTCACTTTCCTTACTTTTTTCTGGCTTGATCTAGTTTCCTTCCTGTTTTTTTGGGGGGAGTTTTGCTTTGTTTTTTTAAATTTCTTAATGCTTATTGTCCCATGTATAAAAATTATCATTAAAACTATAATTGTGTATAATAGATAAATGCTAATCCCTAAGAACCTCCAGGTGTTTTATTTGTTTTACCTCTCCTCATATTCCTAAACTAAGAACCTTGGCCTAAGGTTGCCAGATTTTAGCAAAATAGAAGGCAGAACACTCAGTTTGATTTTAATTTCAGATAAGTAATGAATAACTTTTAGTAAAATTATTCCAATGCAATATTTGGAACCTATTGTACTAAAAATTATTCGCTACTCATCTGAAATTAAAATTTAACTTGGTGTCCCTTATTTTATCCAGAAAGTGCATTAATGAGCTTTGTCTCTACTCCTCAACTAGATTTTGCAAAGGTGATGTGTAATGTTAAATTTCAGGGTATTGCTATGAAATGGGTATCTATCGTTATACTAGTTATTTTCCAGAAAAATATTTACTAGTTGAGTATATGTACATAATATATCTGGACTCCAATTTCTACTTACTTAAAAGGGAGCTTATGTCTTTTAGCCCTTCCCATTTTTCAGAGCCTTTCATTACTGGCATATATGTGACTTTTTTAGCTTCCAAGTAGACATCTTTTACCTCACACTGGACTGGATAATTCTTTGAAGATGTCCTAAATAAAAAATGCTTGTTGAAGGGATAAATAGTTCTTCAAATAAACACCTGCTAAATAAATTATTGTATTTTGCAGGTGAAATGCATAGATGTCATTCAGGCTTATATCAACAGAATCGTGGAGGTGAACCCACTGATCAATGGAATTGTCAAGTACAGGTGAGCATTTTACTGTCATGGTTTTAGTCCTGTTTCTGTGGCCATGCCATCTTGGCATTAATTCCTGGACTCCTCTTCCTCTGTGTCCTTCCTTTGGTTTCTCACTGGAACCTACCCTAATTTATAATTCAGCACTTCTTGCCCTTTGTTGAGCTTTTGTGTTTCTGACTGCTTCCTCACACCTCCCAGTGACTTTAAGATCTTCGATGACAAAGAATACATTTCATTGGTTTTTGCATATTCAACACCCAGGACAAGGCCTGAATTTGGTAGGCATCACTGAGCGCTTATTGAAATAATGGGGTTTGGGTAGCAACTCTTCTTAAGAGAATGCTCCATTACTACCACACATTCCAATATGGATTTAGTATAGTAGATGGTATTTTAAAAAGATATTATACACTGATTGGCCATATTATTATGATCTCTGAATGCATAATAATCTGGCCACTTAGTGTATATCCTATAGAATAAAAGGCTAATATGCAAATTGTCCCCTCAATCAGGAGTTCGACCAGCAGGCAGGCCAGCCAACTGCCCATGTCCCCTCCCCCTGGCCAGGCTGGCTGGACCCTACCCATGCATCAGTTCATGCACCAGGCCCCTTTCTCTCTCTCTCTTTATCTCTCTCTCTCTCTTTCACACACACACACACACACACACACACTGAGTGGCCAGATTATTATGCATTCAGAGATCATAATAATCTGCCCACTCAGTATATATGTGATTTCTGTGTCTCAGTTACCAAGTAAACTTTTCCGGGGAGCTGTAAGGTATTAGAGGGACAAAATTTGGATTTGTTTTCCAGTGGTATCCTACACAGCACAGTTCTCATCATGCCATGATCTAGAGCGGCATTTTCCAGATCTCATTCATATAATACCTTCAAGATTTTTGTCTTGAGCCAAAACCAGTTTTGCTCAGTGGATAGAGTGTTGGCCTGCGGACTGAAAGGTCCCAGGTTCAATCCCGGTCAAGGGCATGTATCTTGGTTGTGGGCACATCCCCAATAGGGGGCATGCAGGAGGCAGCTGATCGATGTTTCTAACTATCCCTCTGTAAAAGATTTTTGTCTTGTTTGCATAGCAGCTCTATTGTTAATTAATATTCTTATTAAATTGCATCACTTAAGTCAATTATTTTTAAATGAAAGTTTATATTACTACCAAAATTGAAAAATATCATTCGACAGTTACTGTACATGTAAATAAAACGAAAACCAGCATTATGAAATCATAAATATTTAAAATATTTTTATTAAATATACTACTACATGACATAGATTGTGCTTTATAGTTACTTTATACATTTTTGGAATGGACTCCTTATTAATATACTTTTATTGATTTCAGAAAGGAAGAGAGGGAAAGAAAGATAGAAACATCAATGATGAGAGAGAATCATTGATCTGCTGTCTCCTGCATATCCCCCCACTGGGGACCGAGCCCACAACCCGGGCTTGTGCCCTGACCAGGAATTGAACCATGATCTTCTGATTCATAGGTTGATGCTCAACCACTGACCCACACTGGCTGGGACACTTTATACATTTTAAATTGAATCATTTCAAAAGCTGTTCCATAAAATACTACATTTGCTATGTTGTAAATGTGAAAATGTGACCCAGAGAATTTAAGTTACTTGACTAGTGTCATACAGGTAGTATGTGATAGAGCCATGATCCAAATATGTAGACATCTGGTGCCCAAACTCACAAAAACAGAAGTATAGAGTGCCTGTATGTTCCAGGAATTCTTCTTTGTCCCCTTCCTTTTTCTGTGGACCAGCTCTACACTGGTACCATCCTCCCAACACTCAGCAGTGCCTCATTCCGTAGATGTTTCCCCAGATTCTGAACTGGATTTTTATTTGAAATGTAATTTGTTGACAGTCTATCTTTACATATCTGAGAAAAGGAAATTCTATTACTTTTATTTTTCTATTATATTTTAAAGAATGTGAGTCATAAGGAGGGAGGTCTTTATGTTGTAGAACTTGGTCTTGTGTGTGAGGATACTAATAAAGATCTGAGAGAGAATTAAATTTCTGTCCTTGTTGAAAATGATGGGTGGGCCTACACATAGAAGAATGGAGAGGTTGCTGATGGGGTAGGGAGAGTGGGGCAGGGCAGTAGCTGTGAAAGGATTGAAGATTTGGAGAGAGAAAAGCCATGGACTGAGAAATAATTTTAGAAAGTTCAGTCATGCTATGTGTAACATCAGTGGTTTTCCTGCCTCCCTTAAAGTATACCAAAATGGCTTTCATGTGCTAATTATGTTTCTATTGTATTTGTAATTAAAATATTGGCATTAAAATGAAAAATATATGGCCCTGGACTATGTGGTTCAGTTGATTGAGCATAGCCCCACAGGTTCAATTCCTGGTTGGGGCACATGCCTAGGTTGTGGGTTCGGGGTGCACGCAGGAAGCAACCGATTGATACTTCTTTCTCACATTGATGTTTTTCTCTCCCTCTCCCTTCCTTTCTCTCTTTAAAAACTGGTAGACATTTTTAAATGAAAAATAGATGTAAAGCATGCAGCACAGGCCCTTACATGAATCAATCAGTGTTAGCTATTGGTATTGTTATGGTTGTTAATATCATAGGAGCTCCATAAATGGAACTGGCCTTGTGATTATACACAGTTCTACTATACAGTATTGTCAACCCCCTGTTTACTTGATACTAAACTGACTCTCCAGGCAGTTCAGTGCTTCAATTCACACAGCTACGAAATATAGAAGCTGCAGAAAATATGGACTCTACATCTGCTGGTTACTAGCTTCTTTCTACTCTGGAAAGACTAAATGTTTATCTCTTTTATCAACTTCTCCCAAACCTGTTCTTCCGCCCAGTCACCCAAGCCAGACACCTGGGTGTAACCCTTGGCTTTTCCCCTCCTTTCCAAAGATGATCTGCCCACGTGATGAGCTCGACACGTTTTAATGGCTCTTCCTTATTTCCTGTGACGCCAGGCATTTCCTGTTTCTTCATATCCTGTTCCCGAGCTACTGATCTACTCCAGGTCCCCTGACCCATTGTGCTCTCTCTCTGATCTCCCGAACTTTGTATATGTTGTTGCTTCTGCCTGGTGTGCCTCCCCTCTCCTTATCTCTTCCACATTTGGCTGAATAATGTTCCAGGAACTCAGCTCTCAATTTCACTTGATTGAATCATCTCCGCCTTTGTGACACAGTCTGCTTTTGAGCCATTTTTTGTTTCATTCAGGGTCCGGAACCACACTGTTGTGAAAAATATATTATACAGGATTGTTAAAATAGTTTTTTTTTTAAAAATATATATTTTTTATTGATTTTTTTACAGAGAGGAAGGTAGAAGGATAGAGAGTTAGAAACATCGATGAGAGAGAGACATCGATAGGCTACCTCCAGCACACTCCCCACTGGAGATGTGCCTGCAACCAAAATACATGCCCTTGACCAGAATCGAACCTGGGATGCTTCAGTCCGCAGGCCGACGCTCTATCTACTGAGCCAAACCGGTTTCGGCTGAAATAGGTTTTTAAGGAATGAAAAAAACACCAAAGTGTGTAGCACTGGAGCAACTCAGAGATAATGGATGTAGGAAACAACGGAAACAGCTACCACCCCTAGATCTGAGAGGACAAAGGGGGGGGGGGGAATGGCATTCTCAGAATTAAGAAGGTAAAACAAGAGTCCTGCAGAGCTAGGACCTAGAAGCCTATGAGGAGGGTAGGGTGCTGTCTGGCTGCTGTTGCCTCAAAAGCTTAAAGAGGAAACCTCATGGAGCTATGATTCAGACCTCTGAGGGGCAGCCTCCTGAGACTTAGGAAGCTCGAACTAACTAGATTTGCCTAGATGAGGAGTGGGGGACATCTGATGAGACCCGTGAAATCATTTGGTTTAGCCCTGCCAAGGCATTAGAGATGAACTAATTAAATGTGTGACCAAATCTAGCAGGCTAATTTTTCAGTGGATAATTCCATATGGCCCGTGAATGATGTTATACATATCCAAATGGCCCCTGCCAGAATAAAGGGTCCCCACCCCTGACCTAGATGAAAGGCTGCTGTTGGAACAGTCTTATCAGGAACAGCAAACAAACTGGAGGAAGCAAATCCCTTCACCTCTTTCCTTGCCTTGCAGTCTATAGCACCTTGTAATTGAGGCTCTACAAAAGCATTAGTTAGCAAAAAAAAAAAAAAAAAAAAAACACAACACACTATCAACTCTATTTTCCCAGTTCCATCATAAAGTGGGGCTATAAAATGCTTGATTCACAGTTGTGTTGCCATCCTATATGATAAAATCCTAATAAGCAAATCGACTGAACTGGGAACAACAGGTCGCTATGACATGCACTGACCACCAGGGGGCAGACACTCAAGGCAGGAGCTGTCCCCTGGTGGTCAGTTTGCTCCCACAATGGAAGCGCTGCTCAGCCAGAAGCCGGGCTCACAGCTGGTGAGTGTGGCGGTGGTGGCAGGGGCCTCATCCACCTCCACGGCAGCACTAAGGAGCAGTAAGCAGAGCGGTAAAGAGCAGCAAGCAGGTGAACATCCCCCAAGGGGTCCAGGTCTGCAAGAGGCTTCAGGCCGGACTGAGGGACTCCCACCCCCAGTGCATGAATTTTGTGCACCAAGCCTCTAGTTGTGCCCTTAATTGTCTCACCCACCAGACATTTGTTCAATGCCTACTATGTACCTGACACTGTGGTAGGTATTGGAAGGTACAAAGGTGAACAAAACACAGGCTCTGGCCTCTTTCACCTCCTAGTGTGGTGGTTGAAACATACAAATAGCTATTGTTTACAGCATAGTGGAGCTAAGGCTCTGTAAGAAGAGAACACAGTGGGTGGAGGAGGTGTACCCTATCCAGGCCTGGAGAGGTGTCATGGAAGCTTTCTGGAGGAAGTGATGTAAAAACAAAATTCTGAAAAATGAAGACAAGTAAACCAGATGACGATGGCCGTCTGTATAGCTTCCGCTAGAGAGGTGAGGTGGCTAGACAGCTTTTTACCAGAGCATGGGGATGGAATCCTCCTTGGATTTCGCTCTCCTAGACTCTGCTCTAGTGAGACCCCTGGGGGCAGGCAGGATATAGAGCATTAAAAAGGCCTCTCATCTCTAGCTGGTGTGGCTCAGTCGGTTGAGTGATGTCCCGTGCACTGAGAGGTCACCGGTTTGATTCCCAGGCAGGGCACATGCCCAGGTTGCTGGCTCAATCCCCAGTGGGAGTGTGCAGGAGGCAGCTGATCCATGTACCTCAGTCATCAATGTTTCTCTCTCCCTCACCTTTTCTCTCTCAAATCAATAAAAACGTATTTTTTTT
>JAAGEH010000273.1:1001895-1041056 GCA_011751065.1 Lasiurus cinereus | reverse complement strand
TTTTGTTCATCAGTTTATGTTGTTCACTATATTCCACAACTGAGATCGTGTGGTATTTATCTTTCTCCAGCTGACTTCTTTTGCTTGCTCTCCAGGTCCATCCATGCTATTGCAAATGGTAGGAGTTCCTTTTTACAGCAGCACAGTATTTCATTATAAAAACATTTTTTAAAAGGCCTCTCAGACCTCAGTAAAGTCTTTCACTCTCCACACTGCCCAGCCTATATATAATTCTGGTGTCGCAGCCTCCCTTAGGACATGTTCTCAGTCTGTCTCTACCGAGACCAGGGTGAGGATTCTTTTCATCTGGGGCACCTGCTTGTAGATAGGCTGAAATTACAGGGCTTTCTTTGGTGTCAGAGGTTCAGTGCGGCCTGTGGCCCTGAGCCCATGTGTAACGGTAGCTAGTTTCCTTTCTGCCCGTACAACCTTCTCTTAGAGTTCTTTGCATTTGCTGATTATACTTTGCTTAGGTTTGGGGCAATACAGTGGTACCTCGAGATACGAGCGCCCTAACATACAAGATTTTTCAGATACGAGCCGTCGAGCGAGCAATTTTTGCTTTGAAATACGAGCAACATTTGAGATAGGAGTAAATGCGCAGATCGGCCGGCTGCACACGACCCACCAGTTTACCGCGACTCGAGCATCTCATAGTTTCCCACACCTCAAAGTTACGGAAAGAATTAAACTCGTATCTCGAGGTACCACTGTATTAACAATGGGGCTTTTAAGGCCTTTGGAAAGGCCTGTGCTCTAGAGTTGGAAGGAATAAGACTTAGGAATCTGACCACCCTGTGCTAACTGGCTGAGAAATTTCTCGGTGTCAAATGTCCCAGAACCATGTCTCACCACCAACAAATAGGCTGCCAGTAAATGGTGCTGATAATATCAGACTAGTAAGACATGTTGAAGAAATACCTGTTGCCGTTCTTCTCATTGTTTTTTTCTGATATCAAGGTTTGCAGCAAATTTCCTAAACTTTATGATTCTCTGAATTCTATGATTTGGGCAATTTGGCTTTGAATTAGTCTGCAAAAAAAACCTAATCCTTTGACTTTCCTGACAGATTTTGTTGACTTTTAGGAGAATTGATGGTATTAGTAATGATGACAGTAATAGCCTCCTTTTATTGAGTGGCTTCTGTGTGCTCGGCATTGTATTTTAGGCATTGGCAAAGCATGTAGGTCATATTGTTTTATTAGACACCCGGTGCACGAAATTCATGCACGGGTAGAATCCCTAGGCCTGGCCGATGACCAGGGACATTCTTTTTTTTTTAAATTAAATCTTTATTATTCAGATTATTACATTTGTTTCTCTTTTTTCCCCTCCATAGCGCCCCTCCACCCAGCTCCCACCCTTCCCTCTGCCCTTAGCTCCCTCCCATTGATCTCATCCATAGGTGTATGATTTTTGTCCAGTCTCTCCCTGTACAACCCTCACCCCTTACCCCCTGAGAATTATCAGTCCACTCCCTTTCTGTGCTCCTGATTCTATTCTATTCACCAGTTTATTCTGTTCATCAAATTTTTAATTCACTAATTTTTAGATTCACTTATTGATAGATATGTATTTGTTGTTCATAATTTTTTGTCTTTTACCTTTTTCTTCTTCCTCTTCTAAGAGTACCTTTCAGCATTTCATATAATACTGGTTTGGAGTTGATGAACTCCTTTAACTTTTTCTTATCTGTGAAGCTCTTTATCTGCCCTTCAATTCTGAATGTTAGCTTTGCTGGATAGATTATTCTTGGTTGTAGGTTCTTGCTATTCATCACTTTGAATATTTCTTGCCACTCCCGTCTGGCCTGCATCGTTCCTGTTGAGAAATCAGCTGACAGTTGTATGGGTGCTCCCTTGTAGGTAATGAACTGTTTTTCTCTTGCTGCTTTTAATATTCTCTCTTTGTCTTTTGCTCTTGGTATTTTAATTATGATGTGTCTCGGTGTGGTCCTCTTTGGATTCCTTTTATATGGGGTTCTGTGTGCTTCCTGGACTTGTAAGTCTATTTCTTTTACCAGATGTGGGAAGTTTTCAGTCATTATTTCTTTAAATAGGTTTTCAGTATCTTGCTCTCTCTCTTCTTCTGGCACCCCCACAATTCTGATGTTGGTACCCTTGAAGCTGTCCCAGAGTCTCCTTACAATATGTTCACATTTTTGGATTCTTTTCTCTTCTTGCTTTTCCAGTTGAGTGTTTTCTGCTTCTTTATATTTCAAATTTTTGACTTGATTCTTGCCTTTCTCTAGTCTGCTGTTAGGACTCTGTATAATATTTTTTATTTCAGTCAGTGTATGTTTAATTTCTAGTTGGTCTTTTATCATCTTTAGTTGGACCTTTTCCATCTCTAGTTGGTCCTTTTTCATCTCCTCTTGGCTCTCGCTAAATTTATCCATCTTTTCTAGCATATTCTTGAAAAACCTTACAAGCATGGTTTTGAACTTTTTATCCAGTCGTTTTTTTTTCCTCCATTTCTTTTGTTTGTGATCCCTTCCCTTGTCTTGGCATTTTCACTATGCCAGGGAAACTTCTGTGTTGAATTCAGCCTTGAGAAACCAGACTTGCAAAGCCACAGAAGCCTCTGTTGAGCTTGGGAGGGTGGAGTCTCAGGGCTTAAGGGACCACCTTGCCTTCCAGTCAGCCCCACCCTCCACGGCCCCTGAGTCTCACGTGACTGGTTAATTGCTAGAGTGGTCCTTGTGCGTGCGCCCACAGTGCTTCTAGACCGCTGCCTTTCCAGCTCCCCTGCGCGCCAGGACCACATGAGTCTAGGTCCCCAGGGTTTCGCCCAAAACAGGGGCCCAGTGGACTCAGAAGTGGCCCAGTTGGGAGGGTCTGTCTCCCACCCACTCGCGAAAGCCAGTGGCACAATCAGCAGTCTGTCCTGCGCGCAGCGCCGTGCGCGACCAGATCTCCGATCTTTTGTGACTCCCCTAAATTTCTGTGCACCTCTCCCTTTTCACAGTCCAAACTCCCCCCGTATGAGTTTCGGCTGGATCTGGGGTTTAGTGTCGTAAGATAAGGGGTTCAATGCCATTGGGAGTCTTCGTTTCCCTCCCGCCAGAGAAAGCCAGCCAGGTACTCGGGCACCCGCTATCTCAGCGCGCGCGTCTCCGTACCTCAGCTTTTTGCAGCTCCTCTGGGTTTCTGTGAGCCCCTCTCTTTCCTTCTAGCTGTAGAACTTCCACTCAGCCAGCTTTTCTGTGGTTCTGGATGATGTCCGTTCTGTCTTTTAGTTGTAGTTTTGAAATTGTTGTGCGAGGCAGCAGTGTAGGTGTTTACCTATGCCACCATCTTGGATTCTCCAACCTGTGAGCTCTTGATACATGGGTTGTTGCTCAACCCAGGGACATTCTTTAGGGCAACTGGTGGGGTGATCAGGGGGCCAACACTGGTACCTGCCTTGGTGGGCCTGGCGCCGTCCACTCGCCAGCCCTGCCACCCACTACTGCTGCAAGTCTTCTTCCTCTGTGGGGTGACTAGCAGGGTGATCAGGGGCCCCCTGCTGGTACCTACCTTGGCTGGCCTGGGGCCTGTGGGTTGGGGGCAGCTCCTGCATTGAGCGTCTGCCCCCTGGTGGTCAGTGTGCATCATAGCAACCAGTTGTTCCGCCAGTTGCTCGATTTGTATATTAGACTTTCATTATATAAGATAAATGGTGAAATGGAGGTTTAAGGAATTGTTACTTAGAAGGTCACATATCCACCTCAAATAAGCCTGTCTACAAAGTCTGGATCCTGACCACTCTAATAGAGAGCCTTTAAGTGGACAAATTCTGTGTATTTTTAGTAGCCAGATTATATTTTCATTTTTTAAAATATATTTTTATTGACTTCAGAGAGAACAGAAAGGGAGAGAGTGATAGAAACATCAATGATGAAAAAGAACCATTGATTGGCTGCTTCCTGCACACCCCACACTGGAGATCGGGCCTGCATCCTGGGCATGTGCCCTGACCAAGAATTGAACCATGACTTCCTGGTTCCTAGGTTGACACTCAACCAGTGAGCCACAATGGCTGAGTGGATTGTAATATTTTCAGATGAAGATCTTGCTGTACCTAACTGGCTATCATAATGCTCGTATTTTTCTCACATAAGCAAGCTTCTGCAAAATATAGTCAACAATTATTTTCTCCGAGTCTTTGTCTCCTGTTTACACTGACACTGAAATCTAGCTTCTGTCCCTACCACCCAATTAAAAGTGCCCTGCCAACTCTGTTAGTTTAGATGCTCTCACTGCAAATAACAGAAAACCCAACTCAAAAGGACTGAAAACAATAAGGAAAATATCTCATTAAATAGGAAGTCTTTAGGTAGATTAGCCACATAATTAACTCAGCAACTAAAAAAAAAATTATCATCAATAACTTAGGTATTCTGTCCTTTGCCTTGGATATCCTGGATTGTCAGACTTATTTTCAGGCTATGAGATGGTTGTCATATTTCATGTCTCAAAGGCCCAAATTGTGGCTAGATGCCTATTGGTATGTGCACTACCCTGGGATATTAGACTTTGCTTGACAAATGCTACTGAATTTATCTTGGACATAGCTCTATATACGTAGAAAAATCTATGGTTTCTAAATGATTATGCTTATTTAGATTTTTTTTTTGATTGACATAGACACTGACTATAATCTTCCTGGTTTGATGGGTCCAAATAGCACTATCCTGATTGGTCAGAATGGAGCCTTTCTGATTAGTTGCTGAAGATACTGATAGCTGCACAGCTCTGTACAGGGAAAGCTTCTGTCCTATAGGTTGAAATAGGCTTCTGGGAACTTCTCCGCAAGGGCTTGCTCAGATGCCAGAAGCACAGTGCAGGAAGGCAGTCTAGTGAAGAGCCAACAGTTCAGTGCAGATTTCTCTGTAAAATGCAGTTTGCATGAGAGGCCCCAGTGTAGAAATGGCTGCTAGGCCCTGTTTTTAAAATTTGAGTTCAGTTAACCATCAGGAACCTGTCTTAGAACTATATTCTTTCTCAAGGTCCACAGCCATATATAGCTCTGTTACATTTTTTCTAGGTTTGAGGCAGCTAAGAAGGAGGCTCATGATGTAGATAAAAAGCTTGCAGAGAACTTGGAAGATGCTGCCACCTTGGAAAAGAAATGGCCCTTCCTTGGGGTTCCTTTGACAGTAAAAGAAGCTTTCCAGCTACAAGGTACTGTTCTTTTTAATTTTTATTTTATTGTATTGATTTTAGGGAGAGGGATAGAAACATCGATGAGAGAGCAACATTGATTGATCGGTGGCCTCCTGCACACCCCCTACTGGGGATCAAGTCCAAAACCCGGACATGTGCCCTGACCAGGAATCAAACCGGTAACCTCTTGGTTCATAGATCTATGCTCAACCACTAAGCAACACTGGCTGATCTGTATTAATCACTTTTACTTATTAAATTTGTTTACATACTTTACATTCAGTATCTCATTTATTCCTATGTAAACTGAGAATCAGAAAAGTTAAAAGACTTTCCCGAAGTTTGTAGAGTTGGGAAGCTACAAAGATAGGATTTGAACTTAGTTCTGATTCCAAAGCTAGTGCACTTTCTATTAAGTCATATCACCTGTCAGTACTAAAAAAAATCACCCACAATAGCTGGGTTGATTTATTGAAGGTCCTCAGTAAATTGTTCCTATTTTTATTTAATAACATTTTAACTTCTTTTTCTTTTTTGTAATATATTTTTATTGATTTCAGAGAGGAAGGGAGAAGAAGAGATAGAGATAGAAACATCAGTGATGAGAGAGAATCATTGATCGGCTGCCACCTGCACACCTCCACTGGGGACCGCGCCCGCAACCTGGGCATGTGCCCTTGACTAGAATCAAACCTGGGACCGACCCCGGGTCTGCAGGCCGACGCTCTATCCACTGAGCCAAACCGGCTAGGGCTTACCTTCTTTTTCTTGTGGACTTTATAGGAATGCCTAATTCTTCTGGCCTTGTGAATCGTCGTAATGTCATTTCCAAAACAGATGCCACTGTCGTGGCATATCTGAAGGAAGCAGGTGCCATTCCTCTGGGCATAACCAACTGTAGTGAGCTGTGCATGTGGTATGAATCCAGTAATAAGGTCTATGGTCGATCCAACAACCCATATGATTTCCGGCATATTGTAGGTGGAAGTTCAGGTGAGTATAACATTTATTAGTGAGTCACTGAGGAAAGGGTACAAATACTATTGCACAAACTCTGGGAAAGTCATAATTAGGTGTTTAGGATAAAGGCAATTATAAAATTCGTCATAGGTTGATGAAGAACATTGTAGACAATGAACAGTCAGACTATTGGTGTGTGTGTGTGTGTGTGTGTGTGTGTGTGTGTGTAGAGAAAGAGAGAGAAAGAGAGAGAGAGAGGGAGATAGAGAGAGAGAGAGGGAGGGGGAGGGGAGGGAGAGAAAGCGAGCAAAGGAAAGAGAAATGTGAGTTAGTGAAGCTAGTTTTACTTTATAATTTTATCTTCCTGAGACAAAAGTGATAACATACTCTAAAGATACTAGCATTGATAACTGTGCTGTATATCAGGAACTGCACTAAGTGCAGGAAGATAGCAGATATAGTCATGGAAATCCTCTGTAAAAATTTGATTTTTATGATGAAATCCAGAGGATCAGAGATAGCTAACCACTCAGTGGATATTGGGGTAGTGGGTCAAGCAAAAATAATCCTAGTTACAGAAAACAGAAAGTGTAAAAGCCTGAGGTGGTAACATGTTTAGTGTGTTCGGTGAACTGAAAGAAACCCAGTGTAGTGAGTAAGACAGAGAGGAGTTAGTGATGAAATTAAAAAGTTTTGTCCAGGTCAGATAATGTAGAGGAATAAAAGCTGAAGCAAATAGAGAAATTACAAGTCTATTTTAGTTGTCCAGGAGATAAATGATAGTGGATTCAACCAGTGTTTGTGTAGATGGAGAAAAGTAGATGGGACACAAGATATACTATCTTAAAGGTAGACTGGATGGTCCATGATTTGATGATAGATCAGTAATGGGAAGTGGGTGTAAAGGTAAAAAGAGAAGTAAAAATCAATAGAGTTTCTGCCTAGAAAGATGGCACAGGCATTCATTCAGATGGAGAAAATGGGAAGAGGAGGGACAAATGGGGGCAGCATGATTTAAGAATACCACTTTGAACATTTTACATTTAAGATATCTGTAAGACACCCAAAGGAGTTGTCAAGTAGCCTATATAAGACAGAGTAGTAGTAATCTGGACTTAAAATAATTTAGAAGTGATCATCATAAGCATGGTACAGTATCTAGTCCATAACCTATTAGAATGGGTGCAAAGAGAAAACAAGGTGTATGAGTGTTGATGAAGATGAATTGGGGCCCATGATAAAGTTTTGTTATTTTCAGGGTTAAAAAGAGAGGCATATTTAGCAAAGGAGATTAAGAATGCGTAATAAATGATGTAGGAGGAAAACATCAGAGGGTATATGAGAGACTAGAATTTACATGGCTTTTATCAATCCTAAAGGCATATATGGGGGTTAGTAAAATATGGTGCTTAAGCTAGAGCCAAAGAGAACATTGACAGTTTTTGCTCTGTGACCTTGTTAACATAATGAAGGTGCAGTCAAGTGTGTCAGTTTCCTCAACTTATAAAATATAATGAAAGTACACTAGAAAGTAACTCAAAAGTCATTGATATAAAAGCCTAAATGACTATTTGACCATTCAACCATTCGGCCATTCGACTGGTAGCTATGGTGCACACTGACCACCAGGGGGCAGATGCTTAATGCACAGGCATGGAAACATGGAACAGACTGATGAATCTCAGAGAGAAGCGGGGAGTGGGGAGGGTGGAAAGAGATTAACCAAAGATCTTATATGCATACTAGAGCCCTGGTTCACGGATTTGTGCACTGGTGGGGTCCCTCGGCCTGGCCTGCACCCCCTCGCAATTTGGGATCCCTCAGGGGATTTCAGAGGCCCCGTGCATGGATTTCGTCCTGATCCCTGCTGGTCAGGCTAAGGGACTGCACTGGTGCACAAATCCATGCACTGCACCTCCAATATGAATATAAAAATCTCTGGTAAAGGAAAATGTATGAGCAAATATAATAACCATTATTTGCAAATAGTAATCTAATTTACTTATTATAAAGGAGTATTTTGCATTTCCCATAGGTGGTGAGGGCTGTACCCTGGCAGCTGCCTGCTCAGTGATTGGTGTGGGCTCTGATATTGGTGGCAGCATTCGAATGCCTGCATTCTTCAACGGCATATTTGGACACAAACCTTCCCCAGGTAATATTAATATAGTGACACTATTAATATTATGATTAATAGCAGCACAGAAATTTGGTACTTACCAGGATAATCTTACTTAGAAGTATGGTCATATATATTTATCAATATTAAAAATCACTACTATTATTGAGCATCAGCACTGTGTCAGGTACCCTACAAGTTGTCTACCATAACTAATTTTATTTATTCTCTACAGTAAACCTTTCAGGGAGAAATTATGCCTATTTGGCAGATGCCAAATTCAAAATTCACGACAAATAAGTAAACCTGCATATAAGGGGTATTCATGTCTTTTCAAATTATTGGTGTTTTTTCTTTTGATAGATAGATAGTAGTGAAATTGCTGGATCCTATGTAAGTTCCACTTTTAGTTTTTTGAGGAATCATCGTAATGTTTTCCATAGTGTCTGTACCAGTTTGCAATCTAACCAAGAGTGTACGGGGTTCCCTTTTTTCCACCTCCTTGCGAACACTTGTTATTTGTTTTATTTTTTTATAACAGCCAGTCTGACAGGTGTGAAATAATATTTCACTGTGGTTTTTATTTGCATTTCCACGATGATCAGTGATGTTGAGTACTTTTTTATGTATCTGATGGCCACCTGTCTGTCTTCTTTCAAAGAGTGTCTATTCAGATCCTCTGTTCATTTTTAATTGGATTGATTGTTTTTATGTTGAATATTATGGCTCCTTATATATTTTTAATTTTCATCCTTTATTGAGTATATTACTTGCAAATATTTTCTACTCAGTAAGTTGACTTTTCATTTTGTTGATGTTTTTCTTCACTGTATAGAAGTTTGTTAGTTTTTTTATTTTTAAATATATTTTATTGATTTTTTTTACAGAGAGGAAGGGAGAGAGAGAGAAAGTCAGAAACATCGATGAGAGAGAGACATCGATCAGCCACCTCCTGCACGCCCCACAGTGGAGATGTGCCCGCAAGCAAGGTACATGCCCCCAACCGGAATCGAACCTGGGACCTTTTAGTCCGCAAGCCGACGCTCTATCCACTGAGCCAAACCGGTCTCGGCGAGTTTGTTAGTTTTTTAAGGAAACTCTTTAAAAATGTATTTTTAGCCGAAACCGGTTTGGCTCAGTGGATAGAGCATCGGCCTGCAGACTGAAGGGTCCCAGGTTCGATTCCAGTCAAGGGCATGTATCTTGGTTGCGGGCACATCCCCAGTAGGGGGCGTGCAGGAGGCAGCTGATCAATGTCTCTCTCATCGATGTTTCTAACTCTCTATCCCTCTCCCTTCCTCTCTGTAAAAAAATCAATAAAATATATTTAAAAAAATAAAAATGTATTTTTATTGATTTTAGAGAGAGAGGAAGAGAGAGAAATATCTAGGTGAGAGGGGACCGTCAGGTGGCTGCCTCTTGTACACACTCCTACTAGGGATCGAACCCACAACCTGGGTATGTGCCCTGCCTCCTATACACACCCCTACTGGGAATCGAACCAGTAACCTTTGGGTGTGTGGGACAATGCTCAACCAACAGAGCCACACCCGCTAGGGCAGTTTTTTGTAATCTTACTTGTATATTTTTGCTTTTATTGTTCATACCTGGGGAGACATCCAAGGAAATATTTCATGGGCCAGTGTCAAAGTTTATTGCCTATGTTTTCTTCTTGAAATTGATGGTTTATGGTCCCCTATTAATGCATTTTAAATTTATTTTTGTATGTAGTGTAAGAAAGTGATCTAGTTTCTCTCTTTTGTTGTTTTTTTTTTTGCAAGTAGCTGTCCATTTTTCTCAACACCATTTATTGAAGAGGTTCTCTTTTCCCCATTGTATATTCTTGCCTCCTTTGTCATAGATTAATTAACCATATAAGCTTAGGTTTGTTTCTGGGGTCTAAATACTGCTTCAGTCATTTATGTGTTTGTGTTTGGGCTAGTACCACATTATTTTGATTACTATAGTTTTATAATATATTTTGAAGTGAAGAAGCATGATACTTCCGGTTTTGTGATTTTTTTTCCCAAGATTTCTTTCATTTATCCATTTCTTCTAGGTTATCCAGTTTGTTGACATATGATTGCTCATAGAAGTCTCTCATGTTTCCCCATGCATTGCTGTAGTAACAATTCTAATGGCTCCTCACCTACCTATAATACTCTTGTTATTATTGATTTTTGACAGTGTTATTATAATATTCTTAGAGGTCTTTTTGCATTGATATAATAGACTGCTCTATTAGAATTATGGACTTCTATGTGCAAGTCCTTCTCCACATTTGGGAAGTGCTCATCTATTATTTATTTTCGTAAACTTGCTGCCAACTTTTCCTTCTCTTATCCTTCTGGAACCCCAATTATCAAATGTTTGCCTTTCTCAATGAAAACGATAGTTCTCATAAGGTTTCTTGGCTTTTTATAAAATCTTAGTTCCTTTTCCTAATCAAACTTTATTATTTCTCTATTTCAAGTCATTTGTTCTTTTCTTATCTGGTCTACCCATCCTTCTTTATCTCATTTATTAAATTCTTCAGATCCAGATTTTTCCGTTTGATCCTTTTTTAATTTATTTAAATCTCTTTGGTAAAGAAAGCCTTCTGTTTTATCAGTTCTATTCCTGATTTTGTTGTTTTTCTGAGTTTCTGTAGCTTGTTGAATTTTTGTACACCAGCTATTTTGAATAGTTTATTAATTAGGTTACAGTATTTTAGGCCTTTAAGTTGGCTTCTAGATAATAATAATTATTTTTATAGTACCCTATTTCTTGATTTTTAAATGTTTTATAAGTATGCACTTCTGCTTTCTCATTTGAAGTAGCAGATTCGAACTTAACTATGCCTTTTCTCCCCATGCAATGCACCAGATTGGTTATTGGAAACCTTTTTTTTATATTCCCAAAGATGGTGCTATAGCTAAGTTTGTGGTCCTTCCTGGCCCATTGATTTTGACCTATTTATTTTAGCATGCTCCTTTTCTATCGGAGCTTGTTCTTGCAGATGCACTTGGAAGCACACACAAGGAGCCAGCAGCAAAACAGGGCTAGGTGTTGGTTTAGTACTTGGGGATCTGGGGGTGCCTGTGGGCTCTGTGGGTATATCTTCAAATGGGGGTATTCCTAGAGGCTTGTGGTTGAAGTCTTGAAGCAGACAACAGGAACTGTGTTCGATTCCCTTTGCTCTTCTTACCGGATTCCTTCCCTTTCTCCCCCATCCTCACCCCTGTCATGGAGGTCCCTCCTCAGAAACGTGGGTGGTGCTGCAGATAGAGATGGGTTTCTCCAGCCACACTCTGACATTTGGGGTAACAAGGCAGTCCCCTGTTACTTCCGCTCTCCATCTTCTTTGTGGATGAGGTCACAGTATTACACTTACTGTCCTGGAGTCATCACTTCTGCTGCAGTGTTGCCCTGTGAAGGGGGGCTACCTAATGAGTTCCTCCCTTTTCTATGCATCCAATCTTTTTTAAAAAATATATTTTATTGATTTTTCACAGAGTGGAAGGGAGAGGGATAGAGAGTCAGAAACATCGATGAGGGAGAAACATCAATCAGCTGCCTCTTGCACGCCCCCTACTGGGGATGTGCCCACAACCAAGGTACGTGCCCTTGATCGGAATCGAACCTGGGACCTTTCAGTCCGCAGGCCGAAGCTCTATCCACTGAGCCAAACCGGTTTGGGCAATGCATCCAATCTTGCCTCTACCCTGCATCAACTGCATGCTGGAATCTCCTCTCGGCCTACCCGTACTTCCACAGATTGTCTTGCCAGTGGGCACCTGCCCAGGTTTGCACTCTCCAGGTCCCTCCCCCAAACCCGCCCCCCCCCCACATCACAGTGAGTTAGAATGGTGCATCCTCATCGACTCTCCTGCATCCACAGTCCTTACCAAGTTCTTATTTGCTGATTTTTGGATGCAAAGGTGGGTTAGAAAACTTCCATGTCCCTTGGTGTACTGTGCAGAGGCAATTTCGTTCAGTTAAGCAGTCTCTAATTATAATCACAAGTAAGAAAATAAAAACAGCTTATGCTTCCCTGAAGCTGATGTCCTGTTTGATAGTTTTAATCTTTCTGGTTTCAACAACTGCACTGTAGACACTACAAATTCATGTCACCACGGGGATAAGTAAGAAAAAGCAAGGTAAAAAGAAGTGCATGCAGTAGGCTGCTATTTGCCCCTTCAGACAGTTCAATCCGCATTGATATATTTAATACATTCCTGGCCCTTTTCATCGATTCATTTGTCCTTTTAAATTTTTTAATTACAGTGCAAATTCAATATTATTTTGTATTAGTTTTAGGTGTGCAACATAGTGGTAAGACAATTATATACTTTACAAAGTAGTAGTTCACGTCATATTTCAAATATCCACCTGGCCCCATACATAATTATTACAGTATTATTGGCTGTATTCCCTATGCTATGCTTTATATCTCCATGACTATTCTGTAACTACCCATTGTTTTTCTTAATCCCTTCCCCTTTTTCACCCAGCTGCCCCCCCATGCCCTCCCCTCTAGTAACCACCAGTCATTTTTTTCTTATGAATAAAAAATTTCCAAAATACTTATTTTTTTACCTTTTAATTTTTTCCTTATTGATTAAGGTGTTACATATGTGTCCTTATTCCCCCACAACCCCCGTACCGGCCCCGCGCGGGCTCTCACCCGCCTGGTGTCTGTGCCCACTGGTTAGGCTTATATGCATGCATATAAGTCCTTCGGTTGCTCTCTCCCCCTTTCCCCCGCCCTCCCCTACCTTCCCTCTGAGGTTTGATAGTCTGATCGATGCTTCCCTGTCTCTGGATCTGTTTTTGTTCATCAGTTTATGTTGTTCATTATATTCCACAAATGAGTGAGATCATGTGATACTTACCTTTCTCTGACTGGCTTACTTCACTTAGCTTAAGGCTCTCCAGTTCCATCCATGCTGTTGCAAATGGTAAGAATTCCTTCCTTTTTACCACAGCACAGTATTCCATTGTGTAGATGTACCACAGTTTTCTGATCCACTCATCTGCTGATGGGCACTTAGGCTGTTTCCAAATCTTAGCTGTGGTGAACTGTGCTGCTATGAGCATAGGGGTGCAGATATCCTTTCTGATTGATGTTTCTGGTTTCTTGGGATATCTTCCTAGAAGTGAGATCACTGGGTCAAATGGGACAAAATACTTTTAAAATACCTATAACAGACTAATTTGTCTATCTCTTACTTTTTTTTTATCTCTTACTTTGCATTGGGCTTTTACTCATGCATTTTAAGAACCTTATACAAACCAAAATTAGGAATTTGGAAAACCTACATCTACCACCATGAGCTTAACAGCCTTGCAATAATTAAGACTTTTCTCAGAGATCAGTAGTGATGTGAATGAATTTTTTAATATAAAATGAACATATTATGTAATGTGTATTTTAGGGAATATTTTTCAAATCACTAATGATTGGTATTACAAAATTATGAATTATAAAATGATTGAATCGGAGCAAGAGATATACCCATGGATTTTAATATAACAGAATATGAAATTCATTGATAAAATTTCAGATTTCTCATTATAAATATCCTATCAGAAACAGGACTTGACCTGATTTGATACAATATGAACAGAGAATATGAAAAATAATCTGTTAAGATTTTTAAAATACTGCCTTTTCAAATAAATATCTGTATAAGATTGATTTTCACTAGATATTTCAAACAAAATTACATATTATAAAACAGAATGCAGAGCAGATATGAGGATCCAGATGTTTTTTTTCTCTTTTAAATCAAACACTATTTAGGTTTGCAAAAAATGTAAAAGCATGACCTCTTCACTAAATATATTTTTGTGTTACAAAATATAGTTATTTTTTATAAAATATTTGTGTGCTAACGTATAATGGGTTTACTGTTCTTTTTAAACAAATTAACACAAATATTTTAGCATCTTTTCAGTTTTTATTTCTAATATGTTAAATATTGATATGTTTAACTTGTACAAACAAAAATTCTTTAAGGTCCCCTATAATTCTGAAGATTTTAAAAGGAACCTGAAGCCAAAAGTTTAGAGTCACTGGTTTAGTGATTGATAACAGTCTGGGGAGCTAGACTTCAGGTATTCTGTCACTTCGTAACTATGCAATATTACCAGTAGATAGATACTTAATGTCTGCCTCAATGGTCTCATCTGTAAAATGGGTGTAGCCAAAATATCTACTTTATAAGGTTGCTATGAAAATTAAATGAGTTAATGTTGTAAAGGTCCTAGAAGTGTCGTTGTCAAACAGTAAACGCTATGATTTTTTTTTTAATATTAAAAAAGAGGACCTATATGAAAACACCCATAGTTACCATCCTACTTATTGGTGAAAATGAAAAACTTTCCTCTGAAGATCAATAACAAGAAAATTATGTCTGCTCTTGCTGCTTCCGTTAGATATTGTTCTGGAAGTTCACCCCTCCGAGTTTAAGAAAGATTAAACACGATGACATACAACATTCAGGGATCGTGTCTTTTTAAATTAAATGTATTGGGGTGACATCTGTTAATACGTTTATATAGGTTTCTAGTGTATATTTCTATGATGCATGATCTAGTGTATCATGTGCCCGAAGCCCAGAGTCAAATCATCTTCATCACCGTATATTTGGCCCCTTTTCCCTTCCCCTTTTATGGCCTACTGCCCCCCACCCCCATCCCTCTGGCAACCACCATCCTCTCGTGTGTGTCTATGAGTTTCAGTTTTGCCACAACACGGATGGACCTTGAGAATATCATGTTCAACGGAGTCTGTCGGTCCGAAAAAGCTCAGCGTCCTATGATTCTGCTCCTCGGAGGGACCGTGTCTCATTCTGGACAGCTAACCTGAGTGTCTAACCTTTCAGGTGTGGTCTCCAACAACGGTCAGTTCCCTGTGGCCAGGGGGGCCCAGGAGCTGTTTCAGTGCACTGGGCCCATGTGCCGCTATGCCGAAGACCTGGCCCCCATGCTGAGGGTCATGGCAGGACCTGGAATCAAAAAGTATGTCAGCTGCTTTTCTGTGTTTTCTCTCCTTCCTGCCCGGACATCCCTTCTCCCTTTGTTTGTCAGAGACATAGCGGTCACCACGGAGTCCTCTGCTGCAGAATTTGGTCTGTAGTTTTTCGAAGAGAGAGTTTTTGTACAGGTGGATGTCACGCTTCACAAACGGGGAAGATGGGTTGTAAAAATAAGTGACTGCCTGGAAATATTACACGCCGAGAGGCCTGTAGGGGGAGGAGAGCAGCTGGAGTATTGTTGTCGTTCATTTGGCAGTTTGAATACGTACCCTGCTTCCCCGAAAATAAGACAGTGCCTTATATTAATCTTTGCTCCCAAAGACGCGCTAGGTCTTATTTTCAGGAGGTGTCATATTTTTTCCATGAAGAAGAATACGGTACACATTGATTGTTGAACACACAAAAAAAGGAAATTGATGACCTGTCTACGGGACGGTAGTCATGGTCATCACAAACCAGCTCACTGATGGGCCGCAGCGCAGCCGGAGCTGTTCGGGCAGGGCGAGGTCTCTTTAAATCAGGAGTCAGACGCCTGACGGTAGCTTCCGGGGCGCCTTCTATTCCGGGAAGACCTTATGTTCGGGGAGGCCTTATTATCGGGGAGGTCTTATTTTCGGGGGGGGGTGCCTTCTATGACAGCGAGAGGCAAAACTGGAAGGAGGTCCTATTTTCGGGGGATGTCTTACTTTCGGGGAAACAGGGTAGACATCCTGCTTTAAAGTAAGCCTTTCTGGTACTTCTATCGGTCACCACCCATGTTTTCCAAACATTTATTGGGACATGGATACAGCCTAGAAATCTCTCTATTTCCCTTTATAGCTCTCTGTTACCCTTTGCACAACAGCAAGAAATGGTCCCACTTGCTACTTTACCAAGAAAATACAATCTGTGGAACTTTCCTCAGTTCCTTGCATCAAACTTTCCAGTTCCCCAGCCATTAATTTCTCATTTCCCCTTTAGAGTAGATAAAATGTCTTTCTTTCCGCTTTGGTATTGAATACTTTTGACCCATGCTCTGGATCGCATGTTCCAGTTACTCTCTCAGATCTTTTTCCCATTACTGGTTAAGCATATCTGAGCTACAGACTGGTTTTCACCTAGCCACTGCTATAATTTCTTTTGTCACGTCCTCTGATCTTATAACTGGTGACCCCTTTTGACTCTTCCTTCCTTCTGGAAACAATCTCTACCTCAGGAGTTTGTGATTCACACTCTTCTGATATAGCTCCTACATCTATGCCTATTCCTTTTTATCTCTCTTGGTGGTTCATCCTTAAAATACTGGTACCCTAGAGCAGCGGTCGCCAACCACTGGTGGTCCGTGAGGTCCGAAAGGTTGGTGACCCCTGTCCTAGAGGGTCTTGGCTCAATTCATCCTTCTCTCTTTCCCCAATGTCCCAAGAAGACTCCATTCACACCTGCTACTTCAAGTTCCTCCTGTACATTGAGGATTGACAAATACACATCTCCAATTGCTTCTTTTCACCTTAGCTACGGGAGTGGATATTAACCAGCATCCTGGGCAACCCCGGGACTTAGAACTCAGTGTGTCTAAAACGGATTTTCTTTCTCCGTCCAAACCCCACCAAAATGATTGGCTACTTCTGTTCTTCCCCAATTCCAGTGACTGTATTATAATCAACCCAGCCACAAAAGCCTGCTTCCCCATCTCTATTACTCCTATGTCTAAGCCAGTGGTCGGCAAACTGTGACTCGTGAACCACATGCAGCTCTTTGGCCTCTTGAGTGTGGCTCTTCCACAAAATACCATGGCCTGGGCGAGTCTATTTTGAAGAATTGGCGTTAGAAGAAGTTTAAGTTTAAAAAATGTGGCTCTCAAAAGAAATGTTAATTGTTGTACTGTTGATATTTGGCTCTCTTGACTAATGAGTTTGCGGACCACTGGTCTAAGCAATCTCCATTGAAGATTACCTCATAATTATTTCCCACATCATTACATTTCTATCACCATGGTTATAATTGTTGTATAGGTTACAATAATTTCTCACTTTTTACTCCATCTTCAGTCTTGACCATTCTATACTGTCCTTTCTCATGTAGACAGAGTAATATTCTTAATGGAAAGTATGAATTCTAAAGGCTTATCACTATTTCTGGCACAAAATTCTAGGGGTGGGGGGAAGCTCCACTAAAGCAAATACTCAATTGTTAGGATTGAACTAGTGATTATATATATATAAGTAATTTATTCATACCAGTTTCTTTTTATTCTTCCACAGATTAAAACTGGATAAAAAGGTACATGTAAAGGGCTTGAAATTTTACTGGATGGAACATGATGGTGGCTCATTTTTAATGTCCAAAGTGGACCGAGAACTCATTCAGGCTCAGAAAAAGGTAATTATAAATAGAATCTCTTTAATGGAATTCATATTTAGGCCAATAGATGCCATTCTCAGCCTATTCCTTTACTGTCTACCAGATATTTCTGTGTCAGAATACAGAATTAAGATGATCACAGTAGTTGTACTAAGTAACTTTTGGTGTGATTTTTATAGCTATTTTTTATGTTTTACTTGTTTTTTTTTAAATAAAAAGGAACATTTAAAAATAAAGTGTAATACAGCAAGAATGAAATTGCTCAGAGATAACTGCTATTACTATTTTATCATAACTGTCCAGTTTTTCTTATATACTTATGTGTAGATGTAAATCCTATCTAATAAAAAAATAATATGCAAATTAACCATCACTCTGCTATACCGACAAGCCATGCCCACAAGCCAATCAGGAGTGAGTATGCAAATTAATCCCAACCAAGATGGCTACGGCCACTGAGCAGAAGAGAGGCTTGGGTTTTCCTGGTGATGGAGGAAGCCAAGCTTTTCACACACTCTGGTGGGCCCAGGCCTCCTCTCAAGACGACAGAGTTTCAATTATAGAAGATAAATAAATCCCAACAGAGATGGCTGCCACCACAGAGCGAGCAGGAGGCTTGATTCCACTCCAGGCTACAAAGTTTTAATTGTAGAAGATAAAATAAATCCCAGATACCAGGGCTCCGCTTGGGTTGCCAGGGGGTGTGGGCAGCCTACAAACCACCACAGGCCCCTCGCCCAGGCCACCCCAAGTCCCAAGCGAACCACCACCCTGATCTGGGTCACCCTTCAGGGCAAACTAGCTGGTCCCCACCCATGCACCAGGCCTCTATCTTATCTAATAAAAAAGTAATATGCAGATTGACCATCACTCCAACATACAAGATGACTGCCCCCATGTGATCAAAGATCCTGCCCCCATGTGGACACAAGATGGCCACCACAAGATGCCACAGGGGAGGGCAGTTAGGAGGGATCAAGCCTGCAAGGGAGGGCAGTTGGGGGTGACCAGGCCGGCAGAGGAGGGAAATTGGGGGTGACTGGGCCTGCAGGGAAGGGCAGTTGAGGGGACCCAGGCCTGCAGGGGAGGGAAGTTAGGGGTGACCAGGCCTGCAGGGGAAGGCAGGTAGGGGTGACCAGGCCTGTAGGGGAGGGAAGTTCAGGGCAAACAGGCTGGCAGGGGAGTAGTTAGGTATCAATCAGGCTATCAGTGGAGTGATTAGGGATTGATCAGGCTGGCAGGCAGAAGCGGTTAGGGGCAATCAGGAAGGCAAGCAAGCGAGCAATTGGGAGCCAGCAGTCCTGGATTGTGAGAGGGATGTCCCAGATTGGAGAGGGTGCAGGCTGGGCTGAGGGACAACCTCCCCCAACCGTGCACGAATTTTATGTACCGGGCCTCTAGTTTTATATAATTGAGATCACATTGCATATGCAACAATTCTAATCTGCTTTTTATTCTTTAAATACTTCTATAATAATGAAACAGATTTGTCATTTTAAAAGCAAAAGCTCATTTAAAGAACACTGTCAAATTTTAAAAATACTTTTAAAAAAATGACAGTAAATGAACATGGCACTATTAAAAATAGTACAGATCGTTATTTGGAAAACATGAAACTTTATATCGCTAACATAAAGAAAATTTATGTAAAATTCTCACAGTAAGGTTAACAAGTGTCTGGATTAAAGTCATGTAATCCCTAAATCAGAATCATCCTGATATTACCAGAAACAACTAATAAAAAATGATTTTACAACACTTACAAATTAGTTGAAACATATCTGTGAAACCTAAAGGAAGACAATTATAAATTTGTGTGCTATAAAAGATCGCTTTAGCCCTAGCTGGTTTGGCTTGGTGGATAGAGCGTCGGCCTACGGACTGCAAGGTCCCAGGTTCAATTCTGGTCAGGGCACATGTCTGGGTTGCAGGCTTGATCCCCAGTAGGGGCCGTGTAAGAGGCAGCTGATCAGTGATTCTCTCTCATCATTGATGTTTCTATCTCCTCATCTTCCTGAGATCAATAAAAATATATTAAAAATAAAAATTAAGTAAAAATTAAAAAGATCGCTTTAATATACTAAGACCACCATGGCAGTCCATTCTCTCCTGGCTTGAAAAGTTGCTGTTGAAAAATCCACGCATAGCCTTATGGGAGTTCCCTTGTATCTAATGTCTCCCTTTGCTTTTGCTAATCTTAAATTTCTTTCTCTTTAACTTTTTTCCAACACTTATTTTTATTTTAATTATTTTTCAATTCCACTTGGCATTCAATATTATATCTAACACTGATTTTAAAAAAAATTGGGGCAGGCAACACTTTTTTTTAAATCCTTACCCGAGGCTATATTTATTGATTTAAAAAGTATTTATTGTTGTAAGTATTACATATGCCCCCCACCCCCCGCAATGACCCTTTCTAGCCCATCCCCTTCACCCCCTAGGCCTTCACCATCCTATTGCCTGTGTCCATGTGTTATGTATGTATGCATACAAGTTCTTTTGTTGATTTCTTCCCACCCACCCATCCTCCCCTGCCTTCTCTCTGAGATTTGACAGTCTGTTCCATGCTTCTATATCTCTGAATCTGTTTTGTTCATTAGATTCCACATATGAGTGAGATCATGTGATACTTGTCTTTCTCTGATTTATTTCCCTTAGCATATTACTTTTAACAACTTAATTATAATCCATCTTGGTGTAACCCTATTTGTATTCAACCTATTTGTCATCTTTAGGGCTTCATAAATATGAATGTCCATTTATTTCCCCAAGATTAGGAATTTTTCTGTCATTATTGCTTTAAATATACTTTCTGTCCCTTTATATTTATCTTCTCCTTCTAGAATTCCCACAATATGAAACTTATTTTCATTGTGCCCCATAATTCCCATTGGCTTTTTTCGTGCTCCTCTAACTGGGTAATTTCTAATGTTCAGGTCACTGATTCGGTCTTCTACATGTGCAAGTCTACTTTTCAAACTTTCTATTGAATTTCTTAGTTCAATTATTGTAATGTTGAATGTGTGGGTTTTTCATTGTTCCTGTTTCTTTGTTGAAATTCTCATTTTGTTCATATATTATTTTCCTAATTTTGTTTAGTTGTCTGTCTGGTGTTTTCTTGTAGTTCATAAAACTTCCTTAAAAGGATTATGGTGAATTGTCTGACAGTTTATTGTATTGGTCTCCATTTCTTTAGGTCACTTGCTGGAGCTTCATTTGTTTCCATTGGTGGTGTCACATGTATCTGTTCTCTCAAAACTTGTGGAGAGATTCCGAAACCTGTTTAGCTCAGTGGATAGAGCGTCGGCCTGTGGACTGAAAGGTCCCAGGTTCGATTCCGGTCAAGGGCATGTACCTTGGTTGCGGGCATATCGCCAGTAGGGGTGTGCAGGAGGCAGCTGATCAATATTTCTGACTCTCTGTTTCTCTCCCTTCCTATCTGTAAAAAATCAATAAAATATAAAAAAAAAACTTGTGGAGGTGGGCCTTTTGGGGGCTTGTACGTTTTTAAAATCCAGTTCCTCTGTACATATGATTACTTTTTAATGTCTTAATTTCCCTAAATGTCTCATCCTTGCTTTTTCTCAAGCCCTTGGTTTATATTATTGCTCTGCCTATAATATCTTACACCCAGACACCCACCGGTCTGTGGTAACCCTGCAACTATTTTATGCCAGAGCTCCAACCACTGCTTTTGATAGCTTCCAACCTGATATGCCCTGTTTCCCCGAAAATAAGACAGTGTCTTATATTAATCTTTGCTCCCAAAGATGCGCTAGGTCTTATTTTCAGGGGATGTCTTATTTTTCCATGAAGAAGAATACGGTACACATTTATTGTTGAACAAACAAACAAACAAAAAAGGAAATTTATTACCTGTATGGAGTACGGTAGTCATTGTCATCACAAACCAGCTCACTGATTGGCCGTGGCACAGCTGGAGCTATTCAGGCAGGGTGAGGTCTCCTTAAATCAGGAGTCAGACGCCTGACGGTAGCTTCGGGGGCCTTGTATTCCTGGGAGGCATTATGTTCGGGGGAGGCCTTATTATCAGGGGAATGCCTTATATGACAGCGAGAGGCAAAACTGGAAGTAGGTCTTATTTTCGGAGGATGTCTTATTTTCGGGAAAATGGGGTACAAACCATGCCTCTATTCCCATAGTGCTCCTCTCAGGCAAGACATAAACCAGTGCCCCTAGGCCGCCGCTATGCTAACCGGAACTCTACAAGCAAATGCCACTCCTCTTTCCACTCCTTCCTAAGGTAGAAATTAGTAGTTGGGTGGTTTCCTCCCAGTCTGACTGCCCTGAACCAGGAAAGCGATGGGACGGAAATGAGCAAAGTTACCATGAGATTTCTTAGCACTTTGGGG
The DNA here is from genome assembly GCA_011751065.1 of Lasiurus cinereus. Lineage (NCBI taxonomy): Eukaryota > Metazoa > Chordata > Mammalia > Chiroptera > Vespertilionidae > Lasiurus > Lasiurus cinereus. The sequence continues at coordinate 1,019,092 of JAAGEH010000273.1, read as the reverse complement.
GCAGCTTTTAGTTTTCGGTCATTTGTTTTATTGCTGAAGTTTCTTCACTGGTTTTCAGAGGCCGCACAGAGCTCCTTTGGTCTTGGTCTGTATGTTGGTGTTGCCATGAAGAAGTGAGTGCCTTAGCCCGGCCAGTGTGGTTCAGAGGTTGGGCATCAATCCAGGAACCAAGAGATCGCCAGTTCCATTCCTGGTCAGGGCACATGCCTGAGTTCAGGGCTCGATCCCCAATAGGGGGTGTATAGGAGGCAGTAGATCAATGATGAGGGTGATAGGGTGTGATGGTGGTGGTGGTGTTCCTCTCTCTTTGATGCTTCTATCTCTCTCTAAAAACAGCCCTAGCCAGTTTTTGCTCAGTGGATAGGACATCAGCCTGCGGACTGAAGGGTCCCAAGTTCGATTCTGGTCAAGGGCACATGCCCGGGTTGTGGGTTCAATCCCCAATAGGGAGGGAGCATGTAGGAGGCAGCCAATCAATGATTCCCTCTCATCATTGATGTTTCTATCTCTCTCTCCTTCTCCCTTCTCTGAAATCAGTAAAAATATATTTTAAACTAACAAAATAACAAAATAAAAATCAATAAAAATAGATTTTAAGAAAAGAAATGAGGGCCTAGCATTTTCTTGTCAGCCATCTTGCTAACACCACTCTCCTTTTTGATATCTCTTTTTCCTAAACATGTTTGTTGTTTTGATATCTCTTTTTCCTAAACATGTCTCGTTGTTTAAGGTCGTGGATCACCTGGAAAATACTCTAGGAGCCTCAGTTCAACATGTCAAACTAAAGCAAATGAAGTATTCGTTCCAGTTATGGGTCACAATGATGTCAGCAAAGGGACCTGATGGGACGGTATGTTCACTACTTTCTTCCCTTCCTTCTTTTTTAATAAATACTTACTGACCTTCTATTGTGGGCCATATGTTTTCAATATGGAGGAATGAGATTAATAAGCAAGTAGGTGATATCATTAAATAATTAAAGATTATACAGCTTGGTGAGGGCTATATCAGTATGAGGATTTATGGTTGTCGGACCAGAGAGGGCGGGCCCATCTCTATGTGGAAATCAGGGAAATCTTCCTAATGGGGGAGTTGCTATCCACCAATACGTGAATAATTTGGAGGCCTTAATCAGGTAAGGAAGTTTCAAGCAGAGGTAACATTATGGACGAGACACAGGGGCGTGAGTTTTATTCCATTATACCCTGTGCTGGGTATCAGAGCATTTAGGCTTCAGTAAAGCATAAAGTGATTAGGTAACCCCAGTTATCAAGATCCTACTTGCCTCCCCATCAGAGGTTTTTAGGGTTATGCACACAGTTATCTGCTTTTCTACAATGTCATTTCACCCTCCTGTTATTTGCTAAGTTTGGAAGCTGATGTGGGTACTTGGGAAAGATGCTTTATTTATGATTTCTTCAGGCTCGTTGTGGATATTAAATATGAATTCTTTAAGAGTAATAAGTTGACATTATGAAGAAATAGAAAAGTTATTTTCAAGTTTTTTTTTAAACTTTTTTACATATGCTGGCCATTAGGAGTGTGACAGACCCAAATTCAAATCACAAGTCACTTCTTAGCTCTGTTTTCTTCTTGGTAGGGGAGTTCTTATCTATTCTTCACCTGACTCATCTGTGAAATGAAGCTGTTGATACCTGTGTTACAGGACTATTTTCTGGATTAAGAATATTTCTTGTAGCCCTAGCTGGTTTGGCTCAGTGGATAGAGCCTCGGCCTGTGGACTGAAGGGTCCTGGGTTCAATTCCAATCAAGGGCACATGCCCCGGTTGTGGGCTCAGTCCCCAGTAAAGGGTGTGCAGAAGGCAGCCGATCAATGATTCTCTCTCATCATTGATCTTTCTATCTCTCTCTCCCTCTTCCTTTATCTCTGAAATCAATAAAACTATTTTTAAAGTAAAATAATATTTCTTGTAAAGTTCCTGACATTTAATAGCCCTACAAATAAGGGAGCACTTTCATGATCCCTTTCTACCTTAAAGTAAATAAATTGTCACTATATTTGTGTTTAAGAGACCAATAGTTTCTTTTATATAAGCAGTTTAGACACCTCTCAGAATAGGAAGTTCATGTAAATCCACAAGCTTGGATGTTTGACTCTGACATGTAGATTCATAATCAGAGTATGAACAAAACTAAATCAAAGATCAGTAACAAAAATTGTATTCTGAGTTCATTTGCAGGAAATACTCTCTTATAGCTTAGAGAAGCCTATAACATGGGTGCTAATTGTTAAAATTGGTCCTGAAATAAAAAAAACCTCAAATAAGACAAAAGGTGAAAAATCTGGTCTCCCTTCACCTTGAATTATAATACCTGACTCAGAGCTGCTATTCATAGGCACTCTACCGTGTGGTTCATCTCTTAAGAACAGCTACATTATATTGTTGGTACTTGAAGCTTTTTCTATGGAAAAGGGATGTGGCCATTTTCTCAACCATACTTGTTTATGGCCATTTTGCTGCTTTATTATAAGAGGTTTATTGAGTTATCACTTTCACACCATGTAAATCACTCTTCTAAAGCATACAGTTAAATGATTTTTAAAACATTTGCAGAATTGTGCAACCATCACTACAATCAATTTTAGAACATTTTTAACACCATAGAAAAAGACCCATACATAGTATCCTCACCACTCCTACCCACAGTCTTAAGCAAAAACTAATCTACTTTTGGCATCTATAGATTTCCTTACTATAGACATCTATATATATCAAAGCCTAAGCAACTGTTACAACCAGTCGCTATGACATGCACTGACCACCAGGGGGCAGATTCTCAATGCAGGAGTTGCCCCCTGGTGGTCAGTGTGCTCCCACAGCCAACCTCCTACCGCTGGCCAACCTCCCTTAGTCCCTCTCCCCAACTGGTCAGCCAACCTTCCAAGTTCCCTCCCCCTGGCTGGCCCCAATTGGGACTGTGTGAGATGGCCCCAATCGGCTCTGATCACCAGCCAGGCCAAGGGACCCCACCCGTGCACAAATCCATGCACTGGGCCTCTAGTTTCAAATAAATATAATCATACATTATGTGGTGTTTTGTAACTAGCTTCTTTCACTTTATTTTTTTTTTTTTTTACATTTTATCCATGTTTTGGCTTGTATCCAGCACCTTATTTCTTTTTATGGCTGGATAATATTCTATTGAATTAATACATTTTGTTTATCTATTCATCAGCTGATTGCTAAGTGGCTATTATTCATGGTGTTGCTATGACCATTCCTAGTCACATGTTTGTCTCAGCTGTACTGTTTTTCAGAGAATACTTGTATCTCCTGTTTTAGCACATCAATATGTTTATTTTCACATTTACATTTTAATCTTTTCATTTCCCAGTTCTTTTTTTTTTTTTTAAGTAAGTTGGTTGGGGTAACCTTGGTTAATGAAGTTTTCTTCGCTCTCAGGAACCTCTGAAATTTGTGGATCTGCTTAGTGACCACGGGAAGCCCATCAGCCCTCTGTGGGAATTGATGAAATGGTGCCTGGGCCTATCATCACACACCATCCCCGCCATCGGTATATAAATCATCTTTTCTCGGGTTTGCTGTCTTTAGGGGCGGGGAGAATATCTTACCACACCGCCACACTGAGGAAAGCTGAGCTAGCCTCGTATTTGTCACAGTTACTTTTCTTCAAAAGAATCTTGACAGTATTCTAGTCACCGGTGTCCTCTTTGTTGTGCATAGCCATGACATTTCAAGGACAGCGGTATATTGATATGAAGTGTTTAAGGAACTCCTGAGATGTCTTATGCCATTTTATGCCAAAGAAATCACATTTTATCATCCTCCGTAATGTCAGGGGCTTAGCTGAGCTGTACAGCAACATGACAAAATAAAAATAACAGTGAAGCCGTTAGTGGCAGTGATAGTAGAAGCAGGAGACTAAAACTGGAGAAAACAACTCCTCCCTTTCCCATTTCCCCTATGAAAATTCGCACCGGTAAAGGGTCAAATGGGCCGAAACCGGTGTGGCTCAGTGGATAGAGCATCGGTCTGCAGACTGGAAGGTCCCAGGTTCTATTCCGGTCAAGGCATGTGCCTTGGTTGTGGGCACATCTCCAGTAGGGGGCTTGCAGGAGGCAGCTAATCGATGTCTCTCTCTTATCGATGTTTCTATCTCTCTCCCTTCCTCTCTGTAAAAAATCAATAAAAAAATATATTTTTTAAAAAGGGTCAAATGGATGAGCACCAGTGTGGACATTTTCTCACTGTTAAAGGAGCGCTGAACAAAAGGCTCTAGAAATTTTACAGACCCTGAGGTCAGGAATAGGATAAGGGAGAGAGACTAGGAGTGGAAAAGTCCTGAGTAGTAATCAGAGTAGGGAAAAGTGTCTTCAAGGTTTCCTCTACTTCTCCCATGAAGATACCTGAAGAAGACTTCTGCCAAAGACCTCAGCTAAAGATATTTAGGTGCCTTGGCTAAGAATGCAAATATGTACAAGAACATCACAGGCTAGATCGGCCCCCAAGACCTTGACTGCCACACCCTATAGATGTTTCAGTGCGCTGTCTGTGCGCCATATCTGGTTTGGAGAGGGCAGCTTTCCAGATAGATCTTTTATAATTGCTGATGGCTATATTTGAAAAATCCCACAGGGATATTAGACACAAGCTAGACTCTTCAGATAAAAATATTCCAAACCATATTCAAGAATTTATTCATAAAGATGTACATTGCAGCATGTTTTACAATAACAAAAAGAGAAGCATCCTAAATGTTTATTGGATAGAGCGTCGGCCTGTGGACTGAAAGGCCCCAGGTTCAATTCCGGTCAAGGGCATGTACCTTGGTTGCAGGCACGTCCCCAGTAGGAGGCATGCAGAAGGCAGCTAATCAATGTCTCTCTCTCATCAATATTTCTAACTCTCTATCCCTCTCCCTTCCTCTCTGTAAAAAATCAATAAAATATATTTTTTTTAAAAAGAAAGAAAAAAATAAAAGATGAGGCGTTAACATTCAATGATCAACAATGTTCATGTATGGGTACCAGGTTATAAGGTTTCTTTTTCATCACTTTTTAACTTTCTCAGTATTATAGAATAAGAAAAGATAAAGTAACCCGGCCCACATGGCTTGGGGGTTGAACGTTGGCCTATGAATCAGGTCACAGTTCAATTCCCAGTCTGGGCACATGTCCAGGTTGCAGGCTCAATCCCCAGTAGGGGGCATGTAGGAGGCAGCCAATCAATGACTCTCATCATTGATGTTTCTCTCTCTCTTTCTCTCCTCCCTCCAGTTTCTTCTTCTCTGAAATCAGTAAAAATATACTTAACAAAAAGATGAGATTAAAGTAAAGAACGCTAGGATTTAAAATGAAGTTTCATACCTTCACTTGTTATATGTTTTCATTCTGTAGGACTGGCCTTGTTGGAAGCAAAGATCAAATATAGCCCTGAGAAATACAATAAGTTTAAGGCAATTGAAGAAAGCCTGAATAGAGAAATGGTGGAGATGCTGGGTGATGATGGTATCTTCTTATATCCCTCGCATCCCACAGTGGCTCCCAAGCATCATGTGCCTCTGACAAGACCTTTCAACTTCGCTTACACAGGTACCTAGTATTTCTTATACTCTTTAATCTTAAAGAAACAGATATTTTCTAAGAAAAGTGTTCTCTCCTTTTGCTGTCTAAAGATGATTTTGTGTAATTAAAAAAAAAAAAAGGCAACCCTAGCTGATTTGGTTCAGTGGATAGAGTTTCGGCCTGGGAATGAAGGGTCCCGGGTTCGATTCCAGTCAAGGGCGCATGCCCAGGTTTCGGACTCCATCCCCAGTAGGGAGCGTGCAGGAGGCAGCCGCTCAGTGATTCTCTCCATTGATGTTTTTCTCTCGCTCTCTCATGCTCCCTTCCTCTCTAAAATCAATAAAAATATTTTTAAAAACAAATGGCAGAATACAGTTGCTATTGTCATATGTGGAAGATGATTTGCTAATATCTGCATTCTCCCTAAGAAAACCCTGCAAGTGAGTATGAGTATCACGTTTCACAGCACTGGGCTTCAGGGAGGTTCAGTGACTTTGTCTCCAGTAACACAGCATGAAGTGACTGAACCAAGGATGCCATGGCTAGTCTGATGCATAATACGCCAGGTCAGCTGTTTTTTGTTTTTTTTTTTATATATGTTTTTATTTCAGAGAGGAAGGGACAGTAAGAGAGAACTAGAAACATCAATGATGACAGAGAATCATTGATCGGCTACCTTCTGCACCTCCCCCCCACCACTGGGGATCGAGCCCACAACCCAGGCATATGCCCTTCACCAGAATCGAACTCACAACCCTTCAGTCTGCAGACCGACACTCTATCCACTGAGCCAAGCTGGCTAGGGCCACGTCAGCTGTTTTACCAGGATTTGTGGCTTCCCCGTACAAAATATAATTCTCCAAGATGATCATCTGTTTGCCTAGCTATGATCACTTCTGAGTTTGAATCATTCTAGTATTCACCCATGTGTTTCAATTTCAACTGGTTTGGGAGCTGTGTCTGGGCCGTGGTTATATGAGGTCTAAAGACCCCTGGAAATGTACCAGGTCGGGTACTATGGTTCCTATAAGATCTCTTCCAGAGAACCACGCTATATACTTTCCTACTCTAAAAATCTATGGTCCACTTGAACTTGGAATTTGGAGCTTGGTTTATGTAAGGGCAAATACTTGACTCTATTAGTTTTTACCTGTTTCCTGGTCAAGACACTGAACGTTTCTGAATCTATTCCTTCTCTAGGAATTCAGGGTACTGTATTTTCTGGCATATAAGACAACTTTTTAATCCAGGAAAATCTTCTCAAAAGTCAGGGGTTGTCTTATACGCCGGGTGTCGTCTTATAGGGCAAATATATCCCAAACCCTATATTTGAACTGGAAAAGTTGGAGGTCATCTTATACGCCCAGTCGTCTTATATGCCGGAAAATACGGTAATCTGTACCTTGCATTGTTGCTGTCAAAAATAAATTAAATAGTGCATGTCAAGTACTTGGCATAAAGGCTGTGGAGGATGAGGGGGAAAGAGTATCAAATGACAGTTCATATCATCCTTCGTTGACTCCTCTTTCACTAAGTCTTGGCTTTAGTCACTCACTTCCAATTCCTTGAATCTTTGAAATAAGTTTCTGCCTAAGTTTCTATCACTTAGCTACTCAAGTTCTGAAGACAGGCAACATACTTGTCTATGACAGGGGTGGGGAACATCCGGCCTGTGGGGCATCAGAGGCCTGCAAAATCATTTGGTCTGCCCTTGCCAAGGCATTAGGGGTGAATTACTTAAATGGTTGACCAAATATAGCAGATTAATTTTTAAGTTGATAATTTTGTATGGGCCTCGAAAGATGTTATAAATATCCAAATGGCCCTAGCTGGTTTGGCTCAGTGGATAGAGGGTCAGCCTGCGGACTGAAGGATACCAGTTTTAAATCCTGTTCAAGGACACATGCCAGGGTTGCAGCTTGATCCCCAATAGGGGGCCTGCAGGAGGCAGCCGATCATTGAGTCTCTCTCATCATTGATATTTCTATCTCTCCCTCTTCCCTTCTCTCTGAAATCAATAAAAATATGTCTAAAATAAATAAATAAATAAGTAAATATCTGAATGGCCCTTGGCAGAAAAAGGTTCCCCACTCCCCCTAGTCTATAGGACAGAACCTAAAGAGAAAATTACCAGTTACCACTTTTTTGGTTTGGTTTTGTTCTGCTTTTGTTTTTAATTTATTTTTATAAACGCTTATGTTATTTATTAGCTTTCTCACTGATTATTACTAACACTGGAGATTAGTCTAGTATGATGTTCCCTGAGATTAAAAAGAGCGACTCAGCCTGAATTTTAGCCCAAGACCCACTCATTTTTGGAAACCTGGTTCATATCTCACCTCTGACCACTCTCATACTCGGCCCACAGTGAAAAACCCATCTTTTGAGATTCTCTACCACCTTTTAGCTAAATCACTATTTTGTTGGTTTCTGAGAATATTTCTTCTTGTTTTATTAAAGAGCTCTTCATGTTCGTGTCTTAACTCTCTGTCTAGATTGCATTCCTTGAGGAAAGCAGTTATTTTGCAAGGTGGTTGTTTTTTAAGTGTGTGGTTTCTATGAGATATTCAGATGGAGGTGTCAAATAGGAATTTGGTTATACAGTGGTACCTCAAGATACGAGTTTAATTCGTTCCGTAACCTTGAGGCGTGGGAAACTTATGAGATGCTCGAGTCATGGTAAACTGGTGGGTCGTGTGCAGCAGGCTGATCCTCGAGATTACTCTTATCTCAAATGTTGCTCGTATTTCAAAGCAAAAATGGCTCGTATCTCAAAAGTCTCGTATGTTAGGGCACTCGTATCTCGAGGTACCACTGTATAGGTATGAAATGTGGGTTAGGGAATATAGGTGTGAGGTCATCTGCTCATCGGTAATGATAGCTGAAATTATGACAATGGCCGGGATTCTCGGAGAGATGTGTAATAAGAGAAGAACAGAAAAGGACAGACTTGGGCCACCCGTATATTCCCCTCTCTGATGTTTATCCCTCCCAACAGCCTCAATAGGCAGGAGTCCCAGAAACCTCCCACTGTTGACAATGCAAATGGCCTTGCCTATTTAATCTCGTTGGCCTCCCTATCAACACAGACAGCTCAGGAAAGCTGGCGCTGCATAGTTTATTTATCCCAGTCTGTTAGACTCGTGTGCGTTCATGACGTTACAGATGTTGGAGAAACAATACATCCCACGGGGCCTTACAGAAGCGGATAGCAAATCCCACTTGCTTACCCAAACACTTGCTCTCAGCCCTTCTGGCAACATTCCCAAGAAGAAAATAAGGGGACGTGGGAAGAGTGGGTTTTATTGGTGAGGCGCAGCAGCGGCCAGCTGTCTCCCCAGTGATTATTTGTAATCAGACAGAAATCTGTTCAACTAAGGAATTCGAGCTCAGAAGGAACGCCTCCTTGATAATTCCCATCAGTCCCACACGGTGTTTCCATAATTTACTATATCTCTGGCCTGGGATTGTTTGAAGCACAACATGTAATTCCAAGCTTCCAAGAATAAATGCAAGTTGAATCCTGTTCTATAGTTAAGGACCCCGTGTCATGGAGACCTGCTTGGTGACTCCCAAAGATTAATTCTCACACCAGAAATTATACTCCTGTTTCTTATTTTTTAAAAATATGGTTCTTATTGATTTCAGAGAGAGGAAGGGGCAGGGTGTGAGAGATAGAAACATCAATGATGAGAGAGAATCATTGATCAGCTGCCTCCTGCACGCCCCCTACTGGGGATCAAGTTGGCAACCCGAGCATGTGCCCTGACTGAGAATCTAACAGTGACCTCCGGATTCATTGGTTGACACTCAACCACTGAGCCACACCGGCCCAGCTTCTGCTTTCTAATTTTTATTCCAGAGCTCTATCTGAGTCTTAATAATAGTTTAAAGAACTTAATCTACCTTCTAAACACTTTATCATTCTCAGCTCATGAACCATTATAGCACCAAGTGTTATTAGTAAGCTGAAACTATGTGAAGGATGATTTTGTACAAAACTAGCTTCAAACTATTCTGTCTATAAATTTCTCTGCAACTTTTATACCCTATCCATTGTTCTGATACACTGAATGCCAAGATGGAAGTTAGTCACAATGGAGAACTTTTTCCTGTAGTTCAAGCCTAAGCACATTTACAGAGTTCCCCATGTAACCAGGGGATATGCCCGGCAATATGGATACCAGATCCGTGACAGACAATAGTGCCATTTATCGAGCATCAAGTATCTCTTATGTGCCAGATACTATGAGCTAGAAATGCTTTACATTATTCAATTAAGGCTCCCAGAAATCCTTCATAGCAGGCACAGTTATCCTTGTAAAAGATAGGAAAAACAGCCCTGCTGGTGTGGCTCAGTGGATTGAACATTGACTCATGCACTAAGTGGTCACTGGTTCAATTCCTGGCCCAGGTTTCGGACTCGATCCCCAGGAGGGGATGCGAAGGAGTCAGCTGATGGATGTTTCTATCTCTCTCTCCCCTTCTCCCTTCCTCTCTCTGTAAAATCAATAAAAACATGTTTTCAAAAAGTGAAGAAACAGGGTGACTTAAGGGATCACAGTCTGGAATCCAACTGCATTTCATCTCACTTCAAAGCCTGTGTGGTTTCCACTACTATATGCTTGGTTCAATAATACTTAACATTATTTTGCTTTCATTTCCTCCACCGAAGCTGAAAACTTATAGGCTTGGGCAACCTTCTGCCAACAACATAGAATTATAAGATGCCATATAGCTTAGGATCAGCTGTGTTTTTCTTTTTCCTATAAAGCAATACTCTTCTCAGTTGCTACTCAGGCAGCTATGATATTTTTGTACTTATCTGATGCTTACAAGATGGATAAATGGTCGAGGCCAATGGTCGGCAAACTTATTAGTCAACACAGCCAAATATCAACAGGACAATGATTGAAATTTCTTTTGAGAGCCACATTTTTTAAACTCAAACTTCTAACGCCACTTCTTCAAAATAGACTCGCCCAGGCCGTGGGATTTTGTGGAAGAGCCACACTCAAGGGGCCAAAGAGCCGCATATGGCTCATGAGCTGTGGTTTGCCGACCACTGCACTAGGATATTTAATTTCTGCACTTAGTTTTTTTATGGCAAAGATGAGGATGGTATATGTACTTTGCAGGATTGTTGGAAGGATTAAATGTGGAAATGTATATGAAGTGCCTTATAAGTATCAATAATAGTGATAATAACATTATTTATTGAAGCATATGTTTATGTTTACTTTAATGAAGGTAATTTTAATATGTTTTCATAACAATTGCTACATATGTATATATGTATATGTATATGTATATATATGTATACTAGTAAAACTGGTATAAGGATATATATACATCTATATGTGTATATGTGTAGATTTACATGTATACAAATATACACTGAGTGACCAGATTATTATGATCTCTGAACACACAATAATCTGGCCACTCAGTGTATAACCTATATAATAAAAGGCTAATATGCAAATTGTCCCCTCTACCAGGAGCTCAACTAGCAGGCAGGCTGGCCAGCCACCCATGTCGCCTCTCCCTGGCCAGGCTGGCTGGACCCAATTCATGCACGAATTCATGCATCAGGCCAGCATGAATACACACACACACACACACACACACACTGAGTAGCCAGATTATTATGCATTCAGAGATCATAATAGGCTGGCCACTCAGTTTATATATAATCAGTAGAATTCAGAGTACAAACATAAGTCCCTATATTTATGTTCAATTGATTTTTACAAAGGTTCAAAGACAATTTCATGGGGAAACAACAGGCTTTTATTTTTTTAAATGCATTTTTACAAGAGGCCTGATGCATGAAGTTCATGCAAGACTAGGCCTTCCTTCCCCTGGGTGCCAGCACCAGCTTCCCTCTGGCACCTGGGACCCGGGCTTCCCTCACAGCCCTGGCTTCATCCAGAAGGATGGAAGGACATCTGGTCTAATTAGCGTATTACACTTTTATTATTATAGATTGATTTCAGAGAGGAAGGGAGAGGGAGAAAAAGATAGAAACATCAATGATGAGAGAGAATCATTGATCAGCTGCCTCCTCCTGGGATCAAGCCTGGAACCCAGGCTTGTGCCCTGACCAGGAATCAACCCATGACCTCCTGCTCATCCATTGAGCCAGGCTGCCCCAGCAAAACAGGCTTTTTGTCTACATGCAAAAGAATTAAATCATACCCCTATCATATACATTTACAAACCCAAATGTAACAAACCTAAATGTAAAAGCTGAAACTATAATAAATTTTGAAGAAAACGTAAGAGTAAGTCTTTGTGACCCTGGGTTTGACAAAGATTTCTTAGATTCAGCACCAAAAATACCAGCAATACAAGAAAAAAAGGATAAATTGAATTTCAACAAAATTAAACACTTTTTCTTTATAAAACACCTTCAAGAAGGTAAAATAATCACAGACTGGGAAGAATTATTTGCAAATTATACATCCATAAGTGATTTAGATTCCAAGTACGTGAACTCTCAAAACTCAATAATAAGACTAAAACTCAATTTAAATATGGACAATGGATTTTAATAGGTATGGTTACAAAGAAGATATTCAAATGGCCAATAAGTGCATGAAGAGATGCTCAACATCATTAGTCAGTGGGGAAGGACATATTTAAAACCACAGTGAGAGAACTGTACACCCACTAGATGAGCTATAATCAAAAATAATTGTTAACAACAATGTGAAGGAATTGAAGCCCTCATACATTGCTGGTGAACATATTGCAAAAATGGTGCAGCTTTTTTGGAAAACATTTTGGCATTTCCATTAAAAGGTTAAATGTTGATCAATCATATGACCCAACAATTTCACTGCTATATAAATACTCAAGAAAAATGAAAATGTATCTCCTTACAAAGACTTGTCCATGAATGCTTATCAATAGTAATAAAAAACATAATATGCAAATCAACCGAACGACCATCTGGACAACCTTCCGGATGACCACACTAAGACATGCACTGGTGCCAGGCCAGCCAAGGCCAGGTGTAATGCAATTGGTTTGGGGGGTTTGGCATTGCCCCAGGATTGCCCTGCAGAGGGAGGTCCAGGCCATCGGCCAGCGGGGCAATTGATAGGAGGGGTGCTCTATGATCACCCCAAAGAGGGAGGCCCAGGCTACCAGGCTGGCAGTGCTGTGGTGGATGGGCAAGGCCTCCCTCTATGGGGCGATCAATCTGGGACCCCACAATCAATGGCCCCACAGAGGAAGGCCCAGGCCAGCCAAGTGATCGTACCCCCCCCCATGCCTGTTGCCCACAGAGGGAGGCAACTGGTAAGGGAGGGCGGAGGGGCAGTGCCACACAGATGGCAAGCAGTGGCAGGGGCGGGGCCAGCTGTTGGCAGCCTGAAAAAAGAAAGCCCAATAGGCCCTGATCACCCGCCAGGCCTAGAGACCCAACCTGAGGGGTCCTAGATTGTGAGAGGGTACAGGATGGGCTGAGGGACCCTCCCATCCCATGCACAAATTTCTTGACTGGGCCTCTAGTCCCAACATAATTAACAATAGCCAACAGGTATTAACTAACCCAGTTGTGCATCAGCTGGTGAATGTATAATCAACATTTTATATATCTATTCCATAGACACACTCTTTGGCAATGTAAAAGAACCACTTGGATGAACCTTGAAAACATTAGGTGAAGTTAAAGGCCAGACACAAAAAGACTACATATCATATGATTCCATTTATAGTAAATGTCCAGAGTGGTCAATCTATAAAAATATAGATTAGTGGTTTCTAGGGGGTTGGGGAAAGGGGGAATAGAGAGCCACTTCTTTTATGTAGTTTCTTTTTGGGGTGATGAAAATATTCTGAACATAGAATGTGGGTATGGCTACACAATTCTGTAAACTTATTATCATTAATTTGTACATTTAAAACAAGAAATCTTATTTTATGTAAGTTATACTACTGTAATGCTCTATAAAAACATGAATGAGACAAAGAATTATAGCTTATAAATCTAGACCGCCACAAAATTATACTCCAAATTTTTATAAATGAAAATTCATAATGCAATAAGATATTGTCCCATATTAGCATTTACACTAATTTTTCTGAAGATGCTACAAAGGGCAAGGTTGGAGTAGCATACCAGAAAACACCTCTAGCTCTCATTCGCATTTTCTGTATTCACATCCTGATGTGAGCTTTTACTGGCCCAACAATTGTAGCTATGTTATCTAACTTCTCTGTTCCCCGTTTTTTTATCTGTAAAATAAGAATAATTCATAGTTTCTGTCTCATGGGTGTTGTTGTGATAATTCAAATGTTTCACATCAAGTTCCTAGATGAGTCCAGCAGATAATAAACCCTACCTATATGTTTTTTAATGTTTTTATTAATGTATTACATGTATACATATCTTGCCATTACCCCCACTCTCATGCATACCCTAACCCCCCAGAGTCTTGTGTCCATTGGTTATGCTTATACACATGCATACAAGTCCTTCAGTTGATCTCTTATCTACCCCACCTCTCCATAACCTTCCCGCTGCAATTTGACAGTCTGTTAGATGCTTTACTACCTCTGTGTCTATCTTTTTGTTCATCAGTTTATAATGTTCTTTATTATCCATAAACAAGTGAGGTCATGTGGTATTTTTCTTTCATTGACTGGCTCATTTCACTTAACGTAATGCTCTCCTACCTATATGTTTTCAACTACGTATTCTCAGCATCACTGTACAATTGAGGGGAGAAAAGGAGTTCTCAAGAACAGGTCTTGATTTCTCACATGTTTCTTGTTTGTTTCATTCAGGTATCTTCAGTGCCCTGGGTTTCCCTGTGACCCAGTGCCCATTGGGTCTGAATGCCAAAGGACTTCCTCTTGGAATCCAGGTCGTGGCTGGACCTTTTAATGATCACCTGACCCTGGCTGTGGCCCAATACTTGGAGAAAAGTTTTGGAGGCTGGGTCTGTCCTGGCAAGATGTAGAATCTACCTTCTCACCGCGTGTGAGTGTGTGTGTGTGTGTGTGTGTGTGTTTCTACAGGTGGGGTGAAATCACGCACCAATAAGCGAGTGAGGAAGAAACAACTGCAGAATTATCACTTGATCAGTTATTCTTCCCACTGTTCTTTCTTTCACCAAGTATTGACTTTAATAAAATGCTAATAAATGGTTCCTGCCCTCAGTTACCTGAGAAGATGGGCAGGCAAATGAATATGTGCAATAAAGTGATTTATATGCTGTTATGGTGTCTGTTTTACATACAATGGGGAGATCACAGAATGGAATATTTCGTTTTAATTAGGGAATCATAAGCAACTTCATAGAGAAGATGATGCTTAAACTAAGAATTGGAAGATGATTATGTATTTGCCAGGCAGGCCATGAAGTAAGGTAATTCCACTTAACTGTAGTGACAAAAACAAAGTAGTGAATTTTTGTAAGTATATGACATATATATTTTTATATAAAACAGATATAAGTGCCCTAGCTGGTACAAATATTCTCATAGCACCCAGATCTTCATTTCCAAATACTCTTTTCCATTAAAAAAGAACAGGGCTTTTTAAAAATATGTACTGTATTTCCTAGCATATAAGACTACTGGGTGTATAAGACAACCCCCAACTTTTCCAGTTAAAATATAGAGGTTGGAATATAGTCAACCTATAAGACAACACCCAGCATATAAGACGGCCCCCGACTTTTGAAAAAAGTCGTCTTATATGCTGGAAAATACAGTATTTTTTCATTTATTCCAGAGAGGTAGAGATAGAAATATCAATGATGAGAGAGAATCATTGATCAACTGCTTCCTGCACACCCCACATTAATGATTGAGCCCATAACCTAGGCATGTGCCCTGACCGGGAATTGAACTTTGACCTCCTGGTTCATAGGTCGATGCTCAACCGCTGAGCCATGCTGGCTAGGCAAACCAGGGCTTCTTGAAGAAAAAGCTGATTCCATGACTGAAATGGTAAGGTGATCCTAGAACAGATAGTTGTACCAGAAACTTCCAAAGGGCTCAGAACTGAAGGAAAACATCAAAATTACACAGGAACAATTTGAAGCTCTCACTGGCCAAACATGAGACAAGTTCAATACCAAAATGAATGGCAATGATGGATTATAACTCAGATTGGAGTGGAGGTGAGGAAAAGTAGATACAGATCTTTATATAAAACAGATATAGGTGCCCTAGCCATTTGGCTCAGCAAATAGAGCATCGACCTGTGGACTAAAGGGTCCTGGATTCATTTCTGGTTAAGGGCACATGCCTGGTTTGGGGTTTGATCCCCAGTAGGGAGCGAGCAGGAGGCAGCAGATCAATTATTCTTTGTCATCATGGAGTCATTGATGTTTCCCTCTCCTTTCCTCTCTGAAATAAAAAAAATATATTTAAAAAAATAAAATAAATACAAGTAATATATATTTTGATTTCAAAATGATGACTTTCTAATGCTTGTTATATACAAAATCAAGAGATAAGTAAAGTTAGATATTTATAGATTTTTATAAATATATGTTTATATTTTATAAAAATAAATGCTAAATATATACATATAAATAAAAATGTATTGATATATAAAATTATATTTATATGTAATATAAAATAATGTAGGGTTAGAAATACATAAGAGATTTAGAAAGTCATTTTGCAACTATATTTAATTTAGATATGATTCATCAATGGATGCTAAAACCACTGGATAAAAATTGGGGAACAATTTTTAGGAAACTGAAACGTTGTTTCAGTCTCAAAATATCTCTTGTAAATACTTATTAATGACAAGATATGGGATGTTGATTTTCAAGTGGAGATCAGAATTAATATGAACAACCAAAAAGATTAATATGAACAGCCTTGGCCAGTGTGTCTCAGTTGGAATAACATCCCGTGCACCAAAGAGTCATGGGTTTGATTCTGGGTCAGGGTACATTAACCAGGTTTCTGATTTAACCCATGGTTGGGGAAGGCCTGGAGGGCAACCAATCAATATTTCTCCCACGAGTATTTCTCCCCCTCCCCTTCCTCATGCTCTAAAATCAATGAAAAAATATCCTCAGGTGGGGATTTAAAAAATTTACATGAACAATAAGACAAATTCATACAATATGTCTTCTGCTGAAATGCACCAAGAAGGAGAAGGATATATCATTACTTCTGTGATGTGCCTTCCAAAAATGTATCACTTGGGCCAAAACTGGTTTGGCTCAGTGGATAGAGTGGTGGCCTGTGGACTGAAAGGTCCCAGGTTCGATTCTGGTCAAGGGCATGTACCTTGGTTGCGGGCACATCCCCAGTAGGGGGCGTGCAGGTGACAGCTGATTGATGTTTCTCATTCATGTTTCTAACTCTCTCCCTCTCTGTAAAAAATCAATAAAATATTCAAAAATGTATCACTTGGGGGAAAGTTCAGTTGTGGGGACAGGATGTACACAGAGTGGCCAGATTATGATCTCTGAACACACACACACACACATACATAGTAGAGGCCCCGTGCATGAATTTATGCATGGGTGGGGTCTGGCCAGCGGCCAGGGGGAGGGGACATAGCAGTTGGCCAGCCTGCCTGCTGGTTGAATTCCTGGTCAAGGGCACAATTTGCATATTAGTCTTTTATTATATAGGATATACACTGAGTGGCCAGATTAT
>JAAGEH010000273.1:964693-976895 GCA_011751065.1 Lasiurus cinereus | reverse complement strand
CTTTGAACCAGGAGGTCATGGTCTGATTCCCCGTCAGGGCACATGCCCAGGTTTCAGCCTCGACCCCCAGTGTGGGGCCTGCAGGAGGCTCCAGCCATGATTCCCTGTTATCACTGATGTTTCCCCCTTCCCTTCCTCTCTCTCTCTCAAAAAAAAAAAAGAAAAGATGGCAGAGCAGGGAGCCAGAGATCTGGCCCTTCATTCCATCCCTGATGCAGTTATGACCACCTTGCCTGGAACTCACTCTACCACTGGAATGCCTGTTCTGTAGACTATTCATTAGTTTGAATCAAGGTTTTCTTTTGTTTAAAGCTGAAAGCGTCTTGACTGACAGAATAATCACTGTAGATTTTCCTGAGGGAGGCAGAAAACTCTGGATCATAGGGTAGACACTGCCACTTCCACCCTGTGTCATCTCAGTGTCCTCCTATGTACTTCACAGGGTTGCTACGGAAAGCTTTAAGGAAAGTGATATAAGCCAAGCTCTTTATTACTATCATACAGGTATCTTGGAGACAGAAAACAACATAAAGTCAGATATATGTCTGTATGCTCCCCTGTTTCCAAGTTTGTACCCTGATACATGTCTCACCCATGCAGCAACCCCCTCAGCGCCTCCCTTCATAAGCATAAGGATATTTTTTTTGTTTCTTTTGTTTTGTTTTGTTTTTTAAATACATTTTATTGATTTTTTGCAGAGAGGAAGGGAGATAGAAAGTCAGAAACATTGATGAGAGAGAGACATCGATCAGCCGCCTCCTGCACGCCCCACAGTGGAGATGTGCCCGCAAGCAAGGTACATGCCCCCGACCAGAATCGAACCTGGAACCTTTCAGTCCGCAAGCCGATGCTCTATCCACTGAGCCAAACCGGTCTTGGCAAGGATATTCTTTTTATCCTTTTATTTTATTTATTTTTATGTTAATTAATTGATTAATATCTTCCCATTGCCTCCTCCCACCCCACTCCCATACATGCCCAACATCCCAGTGTCTTGCGTCCATTGGTTGTGCTTATATGCATGCACACAAGTCCTTCGATTGATCTCTTATCTACCCCACCTCTCCCTAACCTTCCCACTGTAATTTGACAGTCTGTTTGATGATTTGCTGCCTCTGTATCTATCTTTGTGTTCATCAGTTTATAAATTTTTTTATTATCCACAAATGAGGGAGATCATGTGGTATTTTTTTTTTTCATTAACTGGCTTATTTCCCTTAGCGTAATGCTCACCAGTTCCATCCAGGTTGCTGCAAATGATAAGAATTCCTTCTTTTGATGGCAGCATAGAATTCCATTGTGTAGATGCACCATGGTTTTCTGATCCACTCATCTGCTAACGGGCACCTAGGCTGTTTCCAAATCTTAGCTATTGTAAATTGTGCTGCTTTGAACATAGGGGTGCATATATCCTTTCTGATTGGTGTTTCTATATTCTTAGGATATATTCCTAGGAGTAGGATTACTGGGTCAAATGGGAGTTTCATTTTCAGTTTTTTGAGGAAAATCTGTACTGTTCTCCACAGTGGCTGCACCAGTCTGCATTCCCACCAGCAGCACACAAGGATTCCTTTTTCTCATCATCCTAGCCAACACTTGTCCTTTATTGATTTGTTGATGATTGCCATTCTGGCAGGTGTGAAATGGTACCTCATTGTCCTTTTGACTTGCATCTCTCGGATAATTAGTGACTTTGAACATGTTTTCATGTGTCTCTTGGCCTTCCTTCTGTCTTCTTTTGAAAAGACTATTTAGGTTCGTTGCCCATTTTTGTATTGGATCATTTATCTTCCTTTTATTAAGGTGCCTGTAGATGTTGGAGATTAAACCTTAATCAATGATAACATTTGCAAATATGTTCTCACATAGAGTGGGCTTTCTTGTTGTTTTGTGATGGTTTCTTTTGCTGTTTAAAAGCGTTTTATTTTGATGTAGTCCCATTTGTTTATTTTCTCCTTAGTTTCCATTGCTCTAGGAGCAGTATCAGTGAAGACGTTCCTTTGGCATATGTCTGAGATTTTGCTGCCTGTGGATTCTTCTAGTATTTTTATGGTTTCCCGTCTTATGTTTAAGTCCCATATCCATTTTGAGTTTATTATTGTGTATGGTGTAAGCTGGTGGTCTAGTTTCATTTTTTTTGCATATATGAGTTCAATTTTCCCAACACCATTTATTAAAGATACTGTCTTGACTCCATTGTATGTTCATGCCTCCTTTGTCAAATATTAATTGAGCTTAGTGATTTGGGTTGATATCTGGATTCTCTATTCTATTCCATTGGTCTATATGTTTGTTCTTGTGCCAGTACCAGGCTGTTCTGAGAACAGTGGCTTTGTAGTACAGCTTGCAATCTGGTATTGAGATCCCACCTTCTTTATTCTTCTTTCTCAGGATTGCTGTGGCTATTTGGGGTCTTTTTTTCTTCCAGATGAATCTTTGGAGAGCTCTTTCTAGGTCTGTGAAATATGCTGTTGGTATCTCTTTTTTTATTAAATATATTTTATTGATTTTTTTACAGAGAGGAAGGGAGAGAGATAGAACGTCAGAAACATCGATGAGAGAGAGACATCGATCAGCTGCCTCCTGCATGCCCCACAGTGGAGATGTGCCCGCAAGCAAGTTAATGCCCCCAACTGGAATCGAACCTGGGACCTCTCAGTCCGCAAGCCGATGCTCTATCCATTGAGCCAAACCAGTCCCGGCATGCTGTTGGTATCTTAATGGGAGTGCACTGAATCTATAGATTGCTTTGGGTAGTATGGACAGTTTAATGATGTTGATTCTCCCAATCCATGAGCATGTTATGCTCCTCCATCTGCTTACATCTTCCTCTACCTCTTTCTTGCAGTGTCCTGTAGTTTTCTAGGTCTTTTACCTCCTTAGTTAAGTTTATTCTAGGGATCTTAATTTTTTTGGTGCGATGGTAATTGGGATTGCTTTCTTAGTCTCACTGTAAGTTCACTATCAGTGTATAGAAATGCCAAAGATTTCTTGGTGTTAATTTTGTATCCTGCTACATTGCCAAATTCATTTATTAGGTCTTACTTTTTTGATGGAGTCTTTTAGGTTTTTGATGTACAATATGATGTCATCTGCAAATAAGGACAGCTCTACTTCTTCTTTTCCAATTTGAATGCCTTTTGTTTCTTCTTGTTGTCTAATTGCAATGCCTAATACTTCCAGTACTATGTCGAACAGGAGTGGTGGGAGTGGGAATCCCTGTCTTGTTCCTGTTCTTAGGGGAAATGGTTTTAGTTTTTGCCCATTGAGTATGGTGTTAGCTGTGGGTTTATCATATATAGCTTTTATGACGTTGAGGTATGATCCTTCTATTCCCACCTTGTTGAGAGATTTTATCGAGAAAGGTGTTGGATTTTGTCAAATGCTTTTTATGCATCAATTGATAGGACTATGTGATTTTTATCTCTCAATTGGTTTATGTGATGTATCACGTTCATTGATTTGCGGATATTGTACCATCCTTGCATTCCTGGGATAAATCCTACTTGGTCATGGTGTATGATCTTTCTGATGTACTGCTGGATCCGATTTGCTAGAATTTTGTTGAGGATTTTGGCATCTATGTTCATGAGGGATATTGGCCTCTAATTCTCTTTCATTGTGTTGTGCTTATCTGGTTTTGGTATTAGGGTGATGCTGGCTTCATAGAAGGAGCTTGGAAGGGTTCCTTCTTCTTGAATTTTTTGGAATAGTCTGAGGAGGATAGGTTTTAATTCTCTCTTGAATGTTTGGTAAAACTCCCCTGTGAAGCCATCTGGCTCCAGGCTTTTGTTTGCTGGAAGCTTTTTGATGACTGCTTCAATTTCTTCCATAGTTATTGGCCTATTGAGTTTAGATTTTTCCTGATTGAGTTTTGGAAGGTTAAGTTTTTCTAGAAATATGTCCATTTCCTCCAGGTGATTGAGTTTGTTGAAATAGGGTTGTTTATAGTATTTTTTAACAATCCTTTGTATTTCGGTGGGGTCTGTTGTTATTTCACCTCTTTCATTTCTGATTTTGTTTATTTGGATCCTCTCCCTTTCTTCTTGGTGAGCCTAGCTAAAGGTTCATCAATCTTGTTTATCCTTTCAAAAAAGTGCTCTTGGTGTTGTTGATCTTTTGTATTGTTTCTTTGGTCTCTATGTCATTTATCTCCACTCTGATCTTTATTATTTCCTTCCTTCTGCTTACACAGGGCTTCTCTTGTTGCTATCTTTCTAAGTCTTTGAGTTCTAGGGTTAAGTAATTTATTACCATTGTTTCTTGTTTTGTTTTTGTTTTTGTTTTTTGTTTTTTGTAGTAGGCTTGTAGAGCTATGAACTTCCCTCTCAAGACTGCTTTCACTGTGTCCCATAGATTTTGGATTGTTGTGTTTTTATTGTCATTTGTTGCCCTGATGTTTTTTATTTCTTCCTTGATTTCTCTGGTTACTGAGTCATTGCTTAATGGCATGCTGTTTAGTCTCCATGTGTTTGATTTCTTTGTGTTGTTTTTCTTGCAGTTGATTTCCAGTTTTATGCTACTCTGATCTTAGAAGAGACTTGATATGATTTCTATCTTCTTGAATATAAAGAGACGTTGCCTGTGACCCAACATATAGTCTATCTTTGAAAAGGGCTCAGGTGCACTTGAGAAGAATGTATATTCTGTGGCTTTGGGGTGAAATGTTCTGAAGATGTCAATTAATTCCATCTGGTCTAGTGACTCATTTAGGATTGATGTTCCTTTGCTGAGATTTTTTTAGAGAATTTGTCCAGTGGTGATAGTGGGGTATTAAAGTCTCCTCTTATGATTGTATTGCTGTCAATCTCTCTCTTGATATCCTCCAGGAGATTTTTTATGTATTTGGGTGCTCCTGAATTGGGTGTGTATATGTTTACCAGAATTATTTCTTCTTGTTGGATTGCTCCCTTTAGTATTATGAAGTGTCCTTCCTTATTTCTTGTTATGTCCTTCACGTTGAGATCTAATTTGTCAGATATAAGTATTGCTACCCCAGCTTTTTTTTTTTTCATTTCCACTCACCTGAAAAACTGTTTTCCATACCTTCACCCTCAGTCTGTGTGCATCTTTTTTTCTGAGGTGGGTTTCTGGTAGACAGCAGATATATGTCATGTTTTCTTATCCAATCCATTACCCTCTGTCTTTTAATGGGGAAATTTCATCCATTTATATTTAACATTATTATTGATAGGTACTTATTTGTCACCATTTTTATTCTTTACACCTGTGTTCCTTTTTCGCTTCCTATTTCTTTTTTCTTCAGATCCTTTAGCATTTCTTGAATTGCTGGTTTGGTGGTAATAAATTCCCTTAGTCCTTTTTTAGTCTGTGAAGCTCCTGATTTCACCTTCAATCTTGATTGATAGCCTTGCTCCATACAGTAGACGTAGATTCAAACCTTTCCTTTGCATGACTTTGTAGATTTCCTTCCATTCCCTTCTGGCCTAATGAGCTTCTGTTGAGAAATCAGTCACTATACTGATTGGGGTTCCTTTGTAGGTAACTTTCTGTCTCTGGCCACTTTTATGATTCTTACTTTGTCTTGGTGTTTTCCAGTTTAATTTTAATGTGCCTTGGCATTGGTCTTTTGGTGTTCATTTTGCTTGGGACTCTGTGTGCTTCTTGGATTTATGTGGGTTTTTTTTTCTGCCCTATATCAGGGACGTTTTCTATTCCTTGCTCAGTTTCCTCTCCTTCTGGGACCCCTGTAAGCAGATGTTATTTTGTTTCGTGTTGTCTCAGAGTTCCCTTAGGCTCTCCTCCTGGTTTTTATTTTTATTTTTTTCTAGAAGCTGTTCTACTTGGACATTTTTTTCTACCTTGTCTTCTAGCTCACTGATGCGGTCCTTTGCTTCTTCTAGTCTACACTTGACACTTTCTATTGAGTTCTTTACAGCAGCGATGTCATTTTTCATTTCTTCTTGGTTCTTACTCATATTGTCGAATGTTTCTTCCATTCTTTTCAGCCACCTTATACCATTTCTCTGAATTCTTTCTCTGGTAGGTTGCTTGCCTCCATTTTGTTTACTTCATTTTCTGGTGATGCCTGCTTTTCTTTCATATGCGGGCTGTGTCTTTGTCTGCCCATGGTCTCTCTTCTCTGGGTGTCTGGTTATATAGTTCTCTCTCACCTTATTCCAGGCTAAATCCAACCTTTCCATGTGGAGTGTAGAGCTCCTCTGAATTCCAGTGTTTGTGCCAACTGGGGACCTGTGTTCTGGTGTTTGCTGCTGTTTGGTGGATATTATAGTTGTAGATTTTCAGGCTTCCGATAACATCCACTTTGCCATTCAAGATGGTGCGGTCTCTGTGTCCCAGCTGGTGGCTCTGGGAGAAAACCCAACAGCACTGGGGACTGCCAGGTCAGGAGATCCCTGTCAAGCAGTCTCCCACCTTCACCTAGAGTATAGTTTTCCTTTAACTCGCCAACAAACACTCTCTGTGCGACCCTCAGATGTTCTTTCTGTCTGCTCAGGGAAAGGCTCGGGACACATTCATCGATTCCACCACCATTGATGCAATCTCCCACATTTTTCTTTTTGTGTTTATATTTGGCTTACTTTTCATTTTGCCAGTGTTTGTTCTGCTTGTCTGCAGAGTATTTAAGGTGACGTTTATTTCAAAATAGACGACTATAGGACACACAACATTATTACTTTAAAGATATGTCTTCCAAACAGTCCCTGAGGTAGGAAGAGATGGCCAGTCTGTTCAACTAACTGGTGCAGCTTGCAAAGATTTTACCGCCTCTCAAATGCTGTTTGTGTTGGTTTCCCTGCTCCAAAATTCATGTTAAAATTTGCCGAAACCGGTTTGGCTCAGTGGATAGAGCATTAGCCTGCGGACTGAAAGGTCCCAGGTTCGATTCTGGTCAAGGGCATGTACCTTGGTTGTGCACATATCCGCAGTAGGGCGCATGCAGGAGGCGGCTGATCGATGTCTCTCTTTCATTGATGTTTCTAACTCTCTATCTCTCTCCCTTCCTCTCTGCAAAAAATCAATAAAATATTTTTAAAAATTTATTGCAGGCAGGTGTGGTTCAGTGGTTAAATATCAACCTATAAACCAGGAAGTCACAGTTTGATTCCTGGTCAGGGCACATGCTCAGGTTGTGGGTTCAATCCCCAGTAAGTGACCTGCAGGAAGAAGCCTATCCATAATTCTCTTTCAACATTGATCCTTCTATCTCTCTTTACCTCTCTGAAATCAATAAAAATTTTAAAAGTATTTGTTAAAAAAATCTAACCGCCAAGGTAATAGTAGTAGGCTAGGCCTTGAAAGGTGATTATGTCTTGAGGGTAGAGCATGCATTAATTGTATTAGTTTTGTTTGTTTTTATTAAAGTTCCCATGAGAGTTGCTTAGCTCCTTCCACTCTGTGGGTAGAAGGAGAAGTTTGCAAACCAGAAGAAGGACCTCACCCAACCTCAGTAGCATCCTGATCTCAAACTCTCAAACTTTTAGTTTTCAGACCTGTGATAAATATTTGTTGTTTCTGAACCACTCAGTCTGTGGTAAGTTTTTTTAGCAAAACAAATGGACTAAGACACTTTTTTTCTGATAAAACATCGGATATCATTTCTAACTTTCTCTATTGGTAAGGCAACAATTCAAGCTATTTCTCTCTCTCTCTCTTGTCATACATCTGCTTTATTGTGAGCAGCAGGCGGGACACCTCCAGAAACAATAAAAAAAATAATTTATAAAAGCAGGGGTTCAGTGCAGCTGCCTGGTTGGAGCCTGTGGGAGCTCCTACACAGATGCCAACCTAGAGCAGCAGGAGGAGGACCTCAAAGCCCATGAAGAGCGAGGTCACCAAGGAGATGAGGAGCTCCTTGTAGAAGTTCCGAGGGTACTTGGTGGACGTGACCTCACAAATGGAGAACCAGGTGGTGAAGGACATGCCAATGGCCCACAGCACCACGTCAGACAGGGCTGGTGTATCTACTCATGGCCTCGAGCTCCATTTTGCCGGGCACTGGGTAATCTGCCACCCCCTCAAGCTATTTCTAAGATTTATAGGGAAATACTAGTACCTAGGACTTAGACTATTCCAACTTAGTTTGACTATGAATAGTGCCATTTGAGAACTTACACTGACCGTCAGGTTGCAAGACTTTTCATGAAGCTACAGAATTCAAGAAAGCGTGGTATTGGCACAAAGTACAGGGACACAGATCAATTTAGCAGAAGAGAGAATCCAGAAATAGACCCACATGGATGCAGTCAATTGATTGTCAACCAAGGCGCTAAACTCATTTCAGCGGAGGAAGGATACTGTTATCAGGAACTGATGCTGGAACAACTGGACACCCATAAGTTAAAAGAAATGACCACTAGCCTTGACTGGTTTCGTTCAGTGGCTTGAGCGTCAGCCTGTGGAATGAAAGGTCCCAGATTCGATTTTGGTCAAGGGCATGTACCTTGGGTGCGGGCACATCCCCAGTTCGGGGTGTGCAGGAGGCAGCTTATTGATGTTTCTCTTTCATCGATGTTTCTAGCTCTCTATCCCTCTCCCTTCCTCTCTGTGAAAAATCAATAAAATATATTTTTAAAAAAGAAAAGAAATGACCATTAAACCTTACCTTACACCATATGGAAAGAAATGAACTAGAAGTGGACACTGGAATTAAATGTAAGAACTAAGGATATAACATTTCTCAAAGAAAGGGTAGGACAAAATCAAAGTGAAATTGGATTTGACAAAAATCTCTCTTTTTTTGACAAAAATCTCTTAAAGAAGCCATCAAACACATGGAATATACTACATAAAATTAATAAATTGGACCTCATCCAACTAAAAAAGTTTGTTCTAAAAATACACTTTAGGTCCAAGCTAGTTTGGTTCAGTGAATAGAGCATTGGGTGGCTTGAGGACTGAAGGGTCCTGCATTCCATTCTGGCCAAGGGCACATTCCTGGGTTGTGGGCTCGATCCCCAGTAGGGTGCATGCAGGAGGCAGCCAATCAATAACTCTCTCATTTTTGATGTTTCTATCTCTCTCTCCCTTCCTCTCTGAAATCAATGAAATAAAATAATTATTTTAAATACATAAAGAAAAAAATAAAAACACACTTTAGGGAAATTAAAGATAAGAGAAGTGATGAGAAAATATATACAAAATATAACCACCAATAGTCCTGTAATTTAAATATGTAGAGAATTTTTGAAAATCATAACATGTAAACAATACAAGTATAATGAATAAATATTTTAACAGAAACTTCACCAAATAAAAGAATGGCAATTAAACCCTTGAAAAGATGTTCAATATTAAAAGTAATTAATGGCATGTTAATTAAAATGATAGACCACAACACGCACATTAGAATGGCTCAAAATAAAAATATTGACCATATCAAGACTCCATAAGTATGCCATCAGAGTGTATGTGCTTATGGATATTTGGAAACACTTTGTCAGTTTCTTAAAATGTTAACACACCACACCGCTGTTCTTAAGTTTTTATCTAAGAGAAATGATAGCATAGGTCCACACACAGACTTGTACATGAATATTCATAGCAGCTTTATTTGTAATAATCAAAAACTAAAAACAACCCAAATAACCATACAATGAAATACAGAACAACAGTAATAAATGAATTGTTGCTTAAAATAACAGGATGAGTAATTCTCAAAATAATTATGCTGTGCTTTAAAAAAGAGGGGGGGGGCCGAGATCGGTTTGGCTCAGTGGATAGAGCGTCGATTCCAGTAGGGGGCATGTACCTTGCTGGCGGGCACATCTCCAGTGTGGGGTGTGCAGGAGGCGGCTGATCGATGTCTCTCTCTCATCGATGTTTCTGACTTTCTATCCCTCTCCCTTCCTCTCTGTAAAAAAAATCAATAAAATATATTTTTATAAAAAAGAGGGGGGAAGAAGGCCCTGGCCAGTATGGCTCAGTGGTTAGAGAGTCTCGGGTTCAATTCCCAGTCAGGAACTGATGTCTGAATTGCAGGTTCTCTCCCCACTTCTGGGGTTCCGGAATGTGTTCCCCCTGATATTTCCAGTACCCACCTGGCACCATATGTTATCTTTATTTTAATGTGCCATTGCTTTTATTTTTCAATTTGGGTCATATATTCCAACTATTTCTTCATATGCTACAAAATGCACCTTTATTTTTTTACTGTTAGTAATGTGTCTCTCAAGCAAGGTAGGTCTGGCTTCTTAGTTTAATGGTCCAGGAGCCTGTCTGATTCTGATGTGAACCACTTGGGGGCACAACTATGTGTCAGAAGTCTGACATTTAAGGAACACTCGGTCTTAGGTACCTGTGGCGGGGAAATGAAAAAGTGAGGAGCAGTCATTGCAAATACAGCTTGGTGAGTAAGTATGCTAACTGGGTTGGACTGTTCCATTACCAAAATATTCCACCCAATCCCTGTCCAGAGTTTTTTCAAAAAATATATGTTTCTTAATTTCAGAGAAGGGAGAGAGATTGAAATATCAACAATGAGAGAGAATCATTGGCTGCCTCCTGCAAGCCCTTTACTTGGGGTTTGAGCCCACAACCTCGGCATGTGCCTTTGACTGGAATTGAACCCGGGACCCTTCAGTCTCCAGGTTGATGCTCTATCTTCTGAGCAAAACCAGCTAGGGCCACAGTTCATTTTTTTTACTTTTTAATTTTTTTTTATTTTTAAAAATATATATACATTTTATTGATTTTTTTACAGAGAGGAAGGGAGAGAGATAGAAAGTCAGAAACATCGATGAGAGAGAGACATTGATCAGCCACCTCCTGCATGCCCCACAGTGGAGATGTGCCCGCAAGCAAGGTACATGCCCCCGTCCGGAATGGAACCTGGGGCCTTTCAGTCTGCAAGCCGATGCTCCATCCACTGAGCCAAACCGGTCTCGGCCACAGTTCATTTTTAAAAAACAATATTTTATTGATTTCAGAGAAGGGAGAGGGAGACACACTGAAACATCAATGATGAGAGAAAAGCATTGATGGGCTGCCTCCTGCATGCCCCCTACTGGGGATGGAGCCTACAACCCTGGCACGTGCCCTGACTGGGAATTGAACCTTGACCTCCTGGTTCATAGGTCCAGCCTCAACCTCTGAGCCACCCCTGCCCGTAGTCCACAGTTCTTCAGTTTCCCAATACTTCCTCATACTTCAAGGTCGCACTTCATAGTTGCAAGGCGGCTCACAGTAGACTTTTGGGGAAGTGTTTCTTCTTGGAAAGGCAAGTTCATGTGTCTGATAGGCTGGGGACAAGGAAGCCAGGGGGCGGGAACTAAAAAGCTCTCCTGGGCTTGGGTCTGGAGAGTTTGGAAAATACTGACAAGAGGCAAAAACCGGTGACTATATGACTCCAATGGGCTTTGAAGCAGGGAACTTGCATCCACATATCTTACCTCATAAAAGAGAAACATGCAAATAAACCATTACGCCACCAAGCCCACAGCCAATCAGAGTGAGTATGCAAATGAACCTAACAAAGATGGAGGTTAATTTGCAGATTCAGACATGGAGCAGCCAGGCAGGCAGGACTCCTGCTATGAGAGGAAGGGGGGCTGTGAAGGGAGCTATAGGGGTGGTGCTCCAGACAGAAGCCAGGACTTGCTGGCTCCCCACAGGCCTGGAGCCGGGACATGCCAGCTCCCACGCAGCTGGGAGTGAAGCCAAAGGAAGGAAGGCCTATTCTTGCACGAAAATCGTGCAACGGGCCTCTGGTATGAAACGACTGATGTTAAATTAATTATTTGCCAAGCAAAAGGTTTTCTTCAGGCCAAAGTAACCATCTGAATTATGAACTGCTGCCGTGCCAGTGTGGGTCACTGAGCATCGACCCATAAACAAGGAGGTCACGGTTTGAATCCCGGTCAGGGCATACCCTGAGGTGGGCTCTCTGCCCCAGGGTGGGGCCTGCAGGAAAGAGGCAACCAATCGATGATTCTCTATCATCATGGATGTTTCTCTCTCTCTCCTTCTCCCCTCCTCTCTGATATCATTAAATATCTATTTTAAAATATATGTGGGGCACCACATTTTCCTGGTCAGGACCGTTCTGGGTCTGGAAGCTGCCCCGCAAGCGCACCCACAGAAAAGACACCCCTCCCTTTCCGGAGACTCCGCAGCCCCGGGCAGGCGAGGGCTGGCACCCGGTGCGTCCTCTGAGCCCGCCCGCCCGGGAGGCAGGCAGGGTGGGTGGGTGCTCATGGGGGCGCACACAGTGGGGGGGGGG